>JAJOOO010017326.1:0-21118 GCA_029582685.1 Solanum piurae
ATTTTCAACTGTTTTCACTAATCTTCCTTAAGCAAAAGTGAAACCTAGTTACAACCAAAGTGAGAAAAAGTTATTAATCTCACAACCAAGTAATAACTCTATTACTTGAAGAGCCTAAGCAGATGTCACTCTACCCACTAAGCTATCACCACTAGACAACTTAGAATTTGACTAAGCAACACGCAGGTTGCCTACTAAACCACCACGCTTCGGATGACTTAGACTTTAACTAAGCAGCACACACGGCTGCCCACTAAATCAGTTAGACTCAACTGATTTAGAATTTTTAACAAAATAACTATTTGAATCATTTATAGATGTAGGAACAGATTTACAATGAACGTGCAGAAGATATAATCCTAAGACAACTAAGCTTGTAACTTTATTTGGTTCGAGTTGATCTTGAGGATGAATCTTCACTTTTGTATTAGCCTTTGCAAGAGTTCTTGAGAGTTTTTGTTCAAGTTGCAAAAACTAAAATTATGACTATTGGACATAATCTTTATGAAGAATAGTCACAACTTTTGAAACCATGCCATTGGCTAAGGTTTCTGCCACTTCTGCCACAGTTGGAGACTGTGCACCAACCATTTGTACTTTTTCCAGCCTGGCAGTTGAGTGTACATCTGCACTAGAGATCATGTCCCTTTACAAGGTCCCTGGGTTTGTCAAATCATCAAAACTATAAATAACATTTTCTCCCTTTTTTATGATGACAAACTGTACACCAGTGCCTACAATTTCTTCCCCCTGTCGATCAAGACCTGTGAACTGTTTCACCCCAAGCACCCAATGATTCCCCCTTTTGGCATCATAAAAAAGAAGTGCAGTAAACCAACAAAACAAGTAAGATTGTTAAGCAAGATCACAGCCAAGGGCAACACCAACATGGTTATAAAAATAGAAAACAATAGAAATCAGTCACAACAAAACAGGAATCAATGTCATTGCACAAAAGTCAGCATTCAATACATTTAAGTTAAACTGAAATTGAGAACCCCAGACACTGTCCACATAAAAGAAAAGACATGGGAAGGAACGGAAAAGACTATGTAGAAGGAGGCTGATGAGAGAGGGACCTAATGACAAGAGAGAGTCTAGCATTGGTTTCATCATTATCTTTGATCAATTTCTCTTGCAGACCAGCACTCTGCTCACTCACACAGTCATATATTCCAGTTCATGCTTCAACTGATCCTGCTATAGCCTCACTCGCACATGAATGTCTATGGGCTCAAACTTGCACAATAACTCCATGATGAACAAATCAGTTGCAGAGGATATAGTTCTCTTCTCCGTTCGAGGAAGAAGAACTTTGTTGACGAATTTGAAAACCAACTAATACTCTCCTTTCATGAGTTTCTTCAGAACCCCAGCACACCGAGTGTTAGGAATTTTAGAGCATTCCTTCACAAATTCCATAGTGCAGGTTTTTCCAACCACGGACCCGATCCCCCCTCCGGGTACTTCAAGGATCTCTCCCAGTAGGTCCTCATCTAAGTAAAGACTCTTGTCTCCGACTCTGGAGTTAATGTTGTCATCCTCTGCAAATTCGATGATGTAATATAACTCTCTAACCTCTTCCTCATGCAGAATAGGAGATTTGTGCTGAAACAGGTGGATCCAAGATTGAATTTCCACCAGATCATGTAAGGAGTCCATCCCCGGCTTGTGGATGATATCCATGTCAAACACTCTTCCACCAGAACCCTTTGTAAACGCAGATTATTGATGATAGTCTTCTTGTTCACTTCTTGATCACCCTGGTTCGCTGTGGGACCTGGTCCCAGTGAAGATGTTTGTTGAACATCAGGAGAGATTTCTCTCTATCTTTTGGATGGCTCCCTTCTCTTTGTGGAAACTTTACCCTTCTCCTTTTTTGCATCACCTTTCTTGGCCACAGACATTTTTGACTTTCTTTTACCCTTTCCCTTACTACCCCTTTTCACTTGTTTATTCTCTTTTTCTCTCAGAGGTTTCTTTCACACCCTCATGGTCAGATTCTTCAATGGAAACATCCATCACGCCAGCAACATGCATTTCGAACAGTGAATCACTGGATTTCCTCTTCTTTTTATTTTCAACAGTACTTGTTGCATTTAACTTCATGCATTACCTCTTCCATCATCAGTGTTAGGCTCTCAATAACTAGGTTTTCACTGGCAGCAAAAATGTGAGACTCATACGTCTTATTCTCAGGAAGGTCACCCTCAAACAACTGATCAGATTACATATCAGAATAGGGACCAGGTTGTTGTGAGGGTGTTGGGTTATTGTGAACAAAGGGTGATTGGGGATTAAGAGGATTGGTTTCACTAATGTTGACAGGAGAGAGGGTCGACATTTTGGACGGAGATGTGTAGAAATCCATTGGGTCAATTTCAAGAAGAGAGTCGAGTATGTTCTTCGAAGAAGATGGAGATTGAGATAGTGTTTGAGAAAGAGAGATGAAGAATAGCAGATAGAAAGAGAGACATAGAGAAAGGAGTGAAGAAAAGTCATATAAAAAGAATTGAAACAATGTGTCAGGTCCCTGAGTAGATGCGTCGCTTGGACTTAAAGCGATGGGACAGCGGTCAGAAGGGCCGATGACTGACACGTGGCGATCTCAACGGTTCTCATTTAACAGTTTAAATAAAATGTAAAGGGTGCTAACCTTGAGAGGGACCAGGTCCTCATTGCAGATGAGATTTGATTCCTGAATAGTTCTGACCATTTTTTGCTTCTGTGATTTTTTCAGGAGTGTATACCTGCAATAGGTACATAGTTGATCTCACTTAAACAATACATTACGAGTAATGAGGATACCTTCTCTCCAGATCATAGCCAAAACAAGGATTGGCTGCCTTTTGGATGGGATTAGGTCAGTGTATATTCATCATTCCCAACTTCAACTTGTTACTCTCAAATTGATCTTTGCTTAGAGCCTTGGTAAAAATATCTGCAATTTGATCTTCTGTCCTGCAATACTGCATGCTGATATTTCTCTTTTCAACATTGTCTCTCAAGAAATGATGTATGACATCAATGTACTTTGTTCTTTTGTGATGAACTGGATTCTTTCCCATGTTGACTGCACTGGTATTGTCACACATGAGAGGAATAGTATGTATATGAACTCCAAAATCATCAAGTTGTTTCTTGATCCACAGTAGTTGAGCACAACAAGATGTAGCGGCTACGTATTCTGCCTCAGTTGTTGAAAGAGCTACTGAATTCTGTTTCTTGGTACCCCATGAGATAAGTGAGGATCCAAGAAAATGTGTCATTCCAGAGGTACTTTTCCTATCAACCTGATATCCTGCAAAATCAGCATCTGCATACCCTACCGGTTCAAAGGAGTCACCTGCTAGATAAAAGAGGACCAGGTCCCATGTCTTCTTTAAGTACCTTAGAATTCGCTTGGCTGCCTTAAGATGTGATTCCCTGGGACATGCTTGGAATCGTGCACACATTCCTACACTGAAGACAATGTCAGGTCTACTAGTTGTTAGATACAATAATGATCCAATAATTCCTCTATACATTGTTTGATTCACTAATGGATCAGCCCCATCTGCTCTCATTTTTGAGTTTATACCCATAGAGGTATCAATAGGTTTGGAGTCCACCATGTGAAACTTCTTCAGCAACTCTTTTGTGTACTTCTCTTGACAAATTGAGGTACCACTTGGTGTTTGCTTGATCTGCAGACCCAAGAAAAAATTCAGCTCTCCATCATGCTCATCTCAAATTCATTCCCCATTAGAGTAGCAAATTCGTCACACAAATGTTCAGAAGTGGCTCCAAAAATGATATCATCCACATACACTTGGATAATTAGCAGTTTTTGTTCCCTCTTCAGAAGAAACAAGGTGTTATCTATCTTCCCTCTTTTAAAACCATTCTTTAGTAGGAATTTGGACAGCTTTTCATACCAAGCTCTAGGGGCTTGTTTCAGTCCATATAAGGCCTTGTTCAGTTTGAACACATGATTTGGTAAGTCAGCATTCTCAAATCCAGGTGGCTGTTTCACATACACATCTACTTTCAGGTCTCCATTCAAAAAGGCACCTTTGACGTCCATTTGGAAGAGCTTGAATCCCATGAAGGCTGCAAAAGCTATAAGAATTTTGATGGCCTCCATCCGAGCAACAGGGGCAAATGTTTCATCATAGTCGATCCCTTCCTCTTGATTGTACCCTGAACAACCAGTCTAGATTTGTTTCTTGTTATGACACCCCCTTCATCAAGCTTGTTTCTGAAAACCCACCTGGTCCTTATGATAGTTCTGTCAGCAGGTCTGGGGACCATGTACCACACATTGCTCCGTTCAAACTGATGTAGCTCTTCTTGCATTGAAATGACCCAGTCAGCATCTTTCAGAGCTTCTTTCACATTCTTAGGCTCAATAGAATATATGAACGCTGAGAATGCAACCAGATTCCTTGATTTGGACTTGGTTTGCATTTCAGAGTTTAATGGGGACATGAGATTATCAAGGGGGTGAGATGAACTGTGCTTCCATCATGGTTTAGATACCAAGGGTAGTGGCTGATTTGTCTATTCTTCTTCTTCTTCTTCTTCTTCTTCTTCTTTTTCTTCTTCTTCTTTTTCTTCTTCTTCTTCTTCTTCTTCTCAGGAGAATGAGTTTCTTCTTGACTTGCATCATGAGACGGAACAGGTCCCTCAGTAGGCTGGACATCTTCATTTATCTTCTCAGATGGAACAGGATCAGTGCTATTGGAAACTTGATTTCCTTCAACTTCAGGCATGTTAGCTTCATTATTATGGATTTTGAATAGCTCGTTAAGATCATCATCGTCCCTCATCTCCAAGCTCTTCAAATCACCACTTTCATCGAAGACCACATGAACACTTTCCTCAATACACAATGTTCATTTGTTGAAAACCCTGTAAGATTTGCTTGAGGATGAGTACCCCACAAATACACCTTCATCACTTCTGGGATCAAACTTTCCCAGATCATCCTTGTCATTGTTCAACACAAAACATTTGCAACCAAAGGTCCTTAGATAACTGATCTTAGGCTTCTTGTTGTTCAGCAATGTATATAGTGTTTTGTTTAGAAGAGACCTGATCAAGCACCTATTAGTCACATAGCATGCAGTGTTGATTGCTTCAGCCCAGAAATTTTGAGGTAGATTTGACTCGATAAACATGGTTCTGGCAATATCAAGCAGAGTTTCATTAAAGTGGTATAAAAGGTTATTGGACACATTGATTCTTAAGATGGTCCTTCAAATGTGAAGGTAATTGTTAAAGGTAATTTTTATCCATCAAAGTGGTATGAGAAGTTATTAGGCACATTGTTGTTGGTGCAACCCAATTTGAAAATTTTTGTAAATCCTCCATCAAAATAAATAAATACAAAGTGGTAGTACAATTGGTACATTTGACCTCTTAAAGTGATGTTGAGGTGAGTCACATAAATTTGATAATGTCAAAGCATGACAATGAGTTTGATAGAATGCGTGCGTCCAATCTCAGTCAACGGACCAGGTCCCTTGACTCAACAAGAACAATAAGAAGAGTAAATAATAACGAGAATACAACACAAGCAGTTTACGTGGAAACCTCCTTGCTCAAGGGAGTAAAACCACGACCTGTCACACAGAATTTTCAACTGTTTTCACTAATCTTCCTTAAGCAAAAGTGAAACCTAGTTACAACCAAAGTGAGAAAAAGTTATTAATCTCACAACCAAGTAATAACTCTATTACTTGAAGAGCCTAAGCAGATGTCACTCTACCCACTAAGCTATCACCACTAGACAACTTAGAATTTGACTAAGCAACACGCAGGTTGCCTACTAAACCACCACGCTTCGAATGACTTAGACTTTAACTAAGCAGCACACACGGCTGCCCACTAAATCAGTTAGACTCAACTGATTTAGACTTTTTAACAAAATAACTATCTGAATCCTTTATAGATGTAGGAACAGATTTACAATGAACGTGCAGAAGATATAATCCTAAGACAACTAAGCTTGCAGTTTTATCTAGTTCGAGTTGATCTTGAGAATGAATCTTCACTTTTGTATTAGCCTTTGCAAAAGTTCTTGAGAGTTTTTGTTCAAGTTGCAAAAACTAAAATTATGACTATTGGACATAATCTTTATGAAGAATAGTCACAACTTTCTAAACCATGCCATTGGCTGAGGTTTCTGCCACTTCTACCACAGTTGGAGACTGTGCACCAACCATTTGTACTTTTTCCAGCCTGGCAGTTGAGTGTACATCTGCTCTAGAGATCAGGTCCCTTTACAAGGTCCCTAGGTTTGTCAAATCATCAAAACTACAAATAACAGAGTTTCTAATAAAAACTTATGGAGAATGTACAAATAGTTATAGTCCATTTTTTAACGAAAATGTGACTTGTGTTTGTATGGATAAGAACATGTTCATGTATTGTTGGATGAATTTCACATCTCACCTCTACGGGAGGTTTGAGAGATTGAAAGGAAATATTTTGACATAAATGGTCATTTTGGTCATATACTTTGAGTACTACACAAATATTGTGGTATGTTTTATTTTGAACTATTGGAGGATAAAAGAAAGAAAGAAATCTTTTATATAAAGGTTGTGGCCATGATCAAAATAAATGTTGTTGTGTGGCAACATAAATTTGTCATTGGTTGTCAAGAAATAAGTCTTGCATGTAATAATTTTAACCATGACAAAAATAATAATTTTCTCCTTGAAGGAGATGGTCACCATAAAAATGGTGTTGTGAAATTTATGAGTACACAAAATTAATTGAGAATTCTGAAAGAGCTGATTTGTTACTATTCGGAACGAAATTGTTCATAATATTGGGATTGTAGTAAGTCTCCAAAGAAACTTTTTAAGTTTCGAAGGAATTGAAAATTATTATATTGAGACTGTAAATTATTGAAAGATTAAATATCTTCAGAATACTACAATCAAAGCGGGTTATGAATATTTACATAAAAGATTACCCGCCTTTCTCTTGTTTGTTGAATAAAAATATGAGCATGATGAAGGAATCACATGCAAAAGTAAACTAAAAGTTTACTAGAATAAATATCAGTTGGCATAACTGGTTGGCCATTCCGGTTCAGAGTGATGCAAAAGAAGTTGAGAATTCACATGGCTATATTTTTGAAGAAATAAAAGATTCTTCAAGATTCTCTTTTGTTGTTGGTTCTCATGACAAAATGATAATTGTATCAACTAAGGTTGGGATTGTATCGCCTGAAATTATTTGAAACATATAGAAAGGTGAATATGGGCCCGTTCACTTGCCATGTGAACCGTTCACTATTATGATTTAATAGATGCATTTATGGTATGGTCACATGTGCATTTGTGTCAACTTACAAATTGATTTTTGTAAGGTAGTTTGCTCGAATTGTTAAATTAAGAGCACAGTTCCAAACTATGAAATTATGTTGATAATGTTGGTTGGTTTAGCAGAAATTGTATGCCTCAAATTATAGCTAGACTAATGATTATGAGAACAAATCTCTCAAATAAAATTTGATATGAGATGAGTTTATTTAACGTGTATGCATCAAGCCAACAAGGTTCTCCCATCACAATTGGTTCAGGGTCAGAAACCAAATAATTTCCATCTAAAAATTTGATGTGTGCACATATGATTTTATTGCTCCACCACGCACAAAGATGGATCCCTAAATAAGGTTGGGGTGAATGTTAGATTTCCTAACATTAGGGGGAGATATGTTTAGCAGCTTAAATTATGTGTGGGGTGAATTATCTAGATCCTCATTAAAAAAATGTTAACTTGAAGTTCAAGAGATAATTCATTTGCAAAATGTTGTAAATAATTTGCCAGATGTATTCGCTAATTTAAATATTTTAATTAAACTGCAAATGCTCCAATAAATAGTCATTGAAGGACAGAGTCTATGGTACGCCAGAAGCGTGATAAACCAATCGATTCCAAACGTAAAACTCCTTGGAAAAGGAGAGGAGCAAGTTATCAAAATGGTCATAATAATGAGGTAAGTGCTTTGAAAGAGCACTATGACATAACACTTTACAAAACCTTGGCAAAGGTTCAGGTACCTGAAAATGAAGAGATCTCGATAAGTTATGTCGTATTGGAATCGAGTCAAATGACCGTCAACGGTATCTTTGATATGAAGTAGCACTCAATGCTATTAGTGGTTACGAGGATCTTAAATTCGAATCTTTCATATAATGTGGACAGATAAATTATTGGCCAAATAAAATGCACTATTCAAGTATATTTTGTTTCACTTAGAAAAGTGATGTTTTTGAACTTATAATTCATAGATCAAAATATATGTCAGTAGGGTACAAATGAATCATTGTGCGAAAGTATAACCGTAAGATATAAAGTATTGTTTGTGCCTCGGAGCATAAAGGGTTTTCGCATAAATTCTAACATTATTAAATGGAGATATGTTCTCCAGTGGTGGATGCAATGACACTTATTTCAATCTGACAATAGATGAAATACTTGAATATGTATAATAACTGATTATCATGTCTAACTAGACGATAAAGGTTAATTGAAAATTCTTGAAGGATTTAAAAGGTCTTAAAACAATTTCATTTTGAGTACCCAATGGTTCTGAGATTGCTTAACACAGAGAAAAAATCTTTTCAACCTCATGAAAATGATTTAAAATGCCATGTATTAGTTCAATTGGTGCACTTATAGATTGTTGGTTATGCAAATGCTAGCAGATTATTTGATATATATATATATATATAAAAATTTATGTGAGTGGATTGTCATATTATCATTCAAGTTATGCCAAGAAACTAACAAAGCAAGTGACTCAACTCATAGAAAATGTGTGATTTTCTTTGAGAAGAAAAGACGAGCAACGTATAAAATTGAAATGATCAATCTCTGAGTTAGAAATGATTTGATTATGTAGATGCAGAATATTTATTTAATCTGCATAAAGCTCGATCGCAAATGAGCTATTTGTTTACATATGGAGGCACAACAATATATTGGCATTCAAAGAATCAAACATTGGTAACCACTTCTTCAAATCATACAGAAATAATATTGATCTATGAAGTAAGTCAGGAGTGTGTATGGTTGGAATCATGATCTATCATAATCAGAAAATGTGTGATTTTCCTTTGGTAAAAGATATTCTAACCACCATATACGGAAATAATAAATAGCTCAATTGAAGGGAGGATACAATCAAAAGAGGTCGGACAAAACATATTTCACCAAAAGTATTTTTCACACATGATCTTCAATAAAATGGTGAGATAGACGTTCAAAGACTCATTCAAGTGATAATCTTGTAATCTTATTCACTAAGGATTGTCAACATCAATATTTGAGAAGTTGTGATATAAGATTGGAATGCATCGTCTCCGTGATATCAAGTAAAGTTTTATCAGGGGGAGAAAAATACGTATTGTACTCTTTTCCTTAACCATGGTTTTATCCCAATTGGGTTTTCCTGGTAAGGTTTTTAACAAGGCAACATTCAAAGCGTATTAAAAGATATGTGTACTCTTTTTCGTTCACTAGGATTTTTTTCCCAGGGGTTTTTTTCCTAATAAGGTTTTGACGAAGCATATTATCTATGGACATCCAAGGGGGAGTGTTATAAAATAATGTATTGTGGATGTCCATTACTTCAAGAAGTTACTCCATTACTTTCCTCCATTATGAAGATAATCATAACCTCCATAACCTCCACCTTTATAACCATTATTCTTGTAATCTTTCACTTCCATAACCTCCTCATTATATTCATGTTAATGTCATGTTTATGACTAACCTTTTGTATGTCTCTATGTTACACTATAAATAGAGGCATAAGGGTTCATATTGTATACACTTGAAGATTTGGTGAACACTTGAAAGAAAGAAAGTTAGCATATATTGTTCATCTTGTCTTATATTCTTCTTCTCTTCCTCTTTATATTGTTCTTTTGTTCTTAAGTTTTACAACACAAATGAAATTTAGTATCTCGTGTTGATTTTAAATATCATTTTTAGCCTTGTAAATTTGGTTCAAAATAAGTAAATTATTTAATAAATTAAAAAGGTCCCAATATATTTATTTAAAAAAAAAAAATCAGTCTATGCTCCAATAAAAAATCTAGACAATTCTCTAAATGATCTTATCAACAACGTATTATTCATTTTTTAACATAAATAAAGGTTAATTTTGTATGTAATTAAATAGAAGTCTTAACCGTAATTAAAGGAAATTGTAGCTAGGAATGTCTAACTTTGTATTAAAGTAGGTTTGATTTGCGTAAGTGCCTAACTTCCAACTAACCATGAAAATAGTGGGTAGGGGTCGGAACAATATTCAAACCTACAAATGTAAACGTTAATTATTAATTTATCTCTCTAAAAGTTACTTTCTTTTGTTTCAATTTTTTTGACATTTTCTAGTCTGTTTTTATAAGGTGTATATATATGGGTAATGCTAAATGGCCAGAAATTTAAAAAGTCTATAATATCTTTTTTATTTAAAAATAAACTGATCTTTTTTCCATTTTTTATTTAAAAGGTATTAAAGTTAAAAGGGTAAAAAATTCAAAAAGATAAATAACATAGTGTGAAATATGTTATTTTACCATTCTGGCCAAATTCTGGCCAAAAGGGTTTGATATACCCCTCAACTTTGTCATTTAGAGCTGATATAGTGTGAACCGTTTGTATAACGATAAGGGTATATATGAGACACTTTCATAACGAGTGACATATCAGCTCCAAATAACAAAGTTGAGGAGTATATCAGACCCTTTTCCCATATATATATATATTCTTTACCGGTATATTTTGCTTTTGGGCTTGTTTCATCTTTGTCATTTTGTTCTTTCAAATCTGTTCTTGAATCGAGGAGATTCGTCAAAAACAACTTTACAATAGTGTTAAAAATAAAAATAAATTTTCATACATCTCTCCGATTCCACATGTGAGACTATATATATATATATTAGGTATATTATTGTTGTTTCAATTATGCATTTATGTCTAGATGCTATGGACCAGTATGGGATTTAGCTGGGGATGAGAAATAATAGAGCAAATTTAATATAAACACAAATATTTTAAAGGAATTCATTATTTATCAAAAAAAAAACTTCCAGAATATATGGAATTGAATGCTCTAATAAAATAATGAAATAATGTTTAGTATGTGCCCTTTTATTTTGAAACCCTAAAATAGGTAAAAATGAAATACACGTGTTATAATTAATGTGCAAGTCTGGGACTATTACAGTATAACTTATTAATTAGCAATTCTTTTATTACTTAATTGAAAAGGCAAGTCTACTTTGACTTATCTCTTCTTTTATATATTTTTTTTAAAATTGAACACCTATTTATTTTCTATTATATTTATAATTAATTATTAGTGAATGTTGAAAATTATAGTATTAGTCACGTTATATGAGTTATGCTCATAACGTGTGGTATAAGAACTAATCACTCACGTCTCAAGACATGGCTTGCACTTTGTTTTCTTTTTTCATTCGGTGTATGTGGCCCATATTGGAGTTCCGACTAAATCCGGATCGCGCTATGCAGGGCCCAATCGGCGGTGGCGCTTCCAACATAATTTTCTCCATACCCAAGGCTCGAATCCGAGAGCTCTGGTTAAGGGTGAAGCACTCCCACCAATGCACCACGTACCCATGCTGATTTGCACTTTGTTTCTCTATCAAAACATGATTAAATATTTCTTTTTTATTTACTATTTGTTTCAAAAAATTTTTATATATATATATATATTGATGAAAATGGATTGGACTTAATTCCATGTCGGTCAATCGTATCATGAATAATTGATTTCTTTATTTATATAATTTTACATAATAATTTCATGAGTTAAATTTTGAAATTAAGTTAGATTGAGGATTTATTGCAGCTCTTACTCAAATGACGTAATATTTATTATTTATCCGTAGACGTTTCTACACAAAATTATGGTTATTTTATTTAGGTGCATATATATTGAAGATATACATCATTTAAATTATAATACATAACTTAGAAAATCTCAATTTAACTTCATCTATATAAAAGCCTTCAACTCTCAGGAACGAATTAAACAACAACAATTGTTAGGGAAGAATCTCTAGACACATCAAATTCATAGCTTACCTCTATCAGTTGGACCAATACGTAAATCATGATCATGAGTACTACTTAGATAGAATCTAAAATATGCAACAAAATGAAGAGTCACAATACGTGATAACGAAACCACAACTAATTTTGGAAAAAAAAATTAGTTGGAATATAAAAAAAATGAAGAGTCACATGCACGTGAATATTGGATGTTCAGCCATAAGCATAAGATAATTCCTCAGCAATTTTACTTCCGAATTGGGAGTATAAAAAAAAAGTTGGACTAGATGTTACAAAGACCAATGATATGATTGAATTAAAAAAAATCATATTCCCTTCATTTCATTTTATGTGATGATATTTAATTTGTCGCGATATTTAAGAAAAAAGGGAAGATTTTTGAAGCTTGTAGTTCAAAACAATCCTTACAGTAATGGTAAATCACCTTATTAAGGGTAAAAGAGAAATTTAGAAGTGAAATTATTTATAATTATAATAAGATGACATTCTTTTTGGGACGGATTAAAAAGGAAATGATGTCACATAAAATGATACAAAGGGAATAGTAATTTTCTTCTCGCTCATTATATATAACTTAATTTTTCTTCAACCATTAGTTAGGAATCGTGTGCATTCTATAGTTATTTCCTAAGTTGCTCGGACTCTCCAAATATGTTGCCGCACTCGTGTCGAACCCTCCAAAATTGCACTACTTATAAAGAATTCACCATGCACCTGATGACATTTTTAAGAGTCCGAGCAACATATATAAGTTATTTCTTCAAGACACTCACTTATTCTCTTCACCACCCTTTGGAACGTACGTAGTATCAATTGAACTTTGTGCGGCCTTAATTGGTTTGAAGGGACTTTTTGAAAGGGATTTGACATCCTCATTTTTATTAAATATACGATAATATCGGTTTAATTTTTATTAGTTAAATTTGACTAGTTATAGCAGATTGATTATACTTGGATTTTTGGAGTTATTATATGAGGCATTTTATGAAGATTTACCTGTTATATAATTGTACGAGAATTTAACCTGAAATCATTAGCGCTCAAAACATGGGTTGTGTTCGATCGGTATGGAGGAAAATTTAAACTTATCATGTTCTCCGTTGATCAAAAACATTTTCTCTAAAAAAAATAAGGAAATTGACTTTCCTAATGAAAATATGAAAAACAAGTTACATAAGTGATATTCCACATTGATATAGTATCCTTCTCATTTTTCAACACACATTATCTTTACTCTCACACTCCATAGCCTCCATCCCTCCCTCCCCCCCCCCACACACCCTATATACCCTCCACCTTCACCTCGCCTAAAGTATTAATTTGTCTAAATTATATATCAATATTTGTAGAATGATATTTTTAATTTACGTATCAAACACATACACAAAAATCACTTATTTTTCTAAAAAATATTTTCTATCGTATAGAACACATCGTAATCAATGAATTATTCTCCTTAAATCGCCGCGGAGGCGGACCACATTCATATGTGGGGATGCATGTGCATCTATTAACTTCAAAAAGTCATGTGTATATGTATATCTATCTTAAGAAACTAGAAAAATCTAGCCGATGAGGAGTACTAGGGTTGTTTATTGGTTAGTTCGGTTCGATTTTGAAATTTATCAGTTATCGGTTTGTAATCATGCTAATCCGTTATGGAACCATTGAGATATCGGTTTATCAATTATTGGTTTATCGGTTAGTGATCGTTATCAGTTCGGTTATTGAGTTAACCATTAACATTTCACATAATTTTCATTGAGAATTACTAATGGACTAATCACTAATTAACAGTATGCAGTAGCTAGTAGTCACTGATGAACTTTTCCCTGTTAGTCCATTACTACACAAAACACTTAATAAAACTTCATATTAACCTGGACAGAGATATCAATATTGTCCAAACTGGCAAACTCAAAAGGATTCCTCATAACAACAAAGTCAATTTTGATATGAACTATAAAGAGAAACCATTACAGCACTACTAATGAATATCACTAATGATCATGAGACCAATACTAATAAAAAAAATTCCTTGCAGATTGTACTATTGCAATATTGTAGGCATATCTCACTGCCTTACTCACTTTAATGAGAAGTTAAAAACAAAGACTTAAAGTAAGGAAACCAACCATATGAACCTCAATTTTAACACTTAGAGAATTATTCAATAATATAACTCGCCGGTGTGGGAGCAGTGACAGTGAATCAATGATGTCACAGCTTTGAAATATTATTGTGAAATTTGAGTCTCAACTCTAAAGTCACTGCAAAAGAGTCTGAAGACTGAAGTGTAAACTCAAAAAGCTAAAAGAGACTAAGGTCTTAAGTGATATAAATGTAATTAATTAAACTTTTTATAGGGTTTTTGGGGTACCTGATTAGAAATATGGTCAAACCAAGACCCGAACCATTAAGTCATTAACCCGAATCATTGACCCAATAACCAAATTATCAGTTCGGATTATCATTTCGATTCGATTTTGAACTGTCCTAATGAGGAGTATAGCAGTGTCCTTGTGCCGCTGGTACAATCAAGAGGAATCACCCATGAGGTCATGATTTGAATCCAGCTATAGAGCCCTATTTTTTTGTTTTTTATTTAAATTTATTAGTACACCCAACGTCTTTAAATATTAATTCGCCCCTCTTTTCTATTTGAGATCATTTGGTTAAACAGTATAATGAATAGATCCTGCGTGATCTACTTGGTCACATGGGATTGTAACGTAACCTGCCGTGGGGGTCTTTATCAAGACACTTAATGGAGTGGCATTGACACATGGCTTAGATAAAAAGGATTTGTTGATGTGATTACATTATTTCTCATTACAAATTTTTAAGGTTGAGGAATATGGATGTGCTATATATATCTATATGGTGGGTCATGCCACTTTTGTAGTCACCCTCTATCTTTCCAAATTTCCACTAATTAACCCAATGCATTAAAGAGAAAAAAAATTTCAATTTATATGTAGTTTGATCCATTATATTAGAGAGTTTTAAAAGGAAAGGCTTTTAAAATTTATGGTAAAAAATAAGTTATTAATGTTTATGACTATAAATCATCAATCTCATTAAAGATAAATGAAATATGTTATTCTTTTTTAACTGATTAAAAGGAAAAATATATCATATAAATTGAGATAGAAGAAAGTTTTCGTTGACGAGCCTTCATAAAAGAGATAAGGATATTCCTATTTATGGGTGGCCGTAACAAAGAACGGCTCTATTAATTTATTCATTAGTTAAAAGTTTATAGGATATATATATTGTTCAAGATATATAAATTCTTTAGTCTAACATCAAATAATTCATTGAACATGTATTATATTTCAACCCAATAAAAAAAAGGATGAAATTGTTATCTCATCATTTTGGAATCTCATGTTGTGAAGGCGTGAAGAATATAATTAGTTGAGCCAACAAAATGAAAGAAGAGATAGGGATGAATTAATAATATTTTTCTGTATTTAGGAAATACCAATTTTGTAATCTAAACAAGGAAAAAGAATTGAAATTTTGCAAAATTGAACAATTAAATTAGTATACATTAAAATATAAATGTGAATAGATTGTAATTTCTTATAAATAATAATTATCAAAACTTAACATGTATATATCCTGATTTTGTTTATTATCATTTGTCACCATATTTTTTTTAAATGATTCATATTATAGAAATTTAGAGTTGGGCACTTCTTTGTATTTCCAAGAGTAAACTCATCTTTCACGTCTCACATCATATTTCTTGTGGTCTAACACTCTAACACATGCATGCATGTTCACCCTATTATAATTCCACGTCTAATATAATTTTTCTAGACTTTAGTTTTTTTCATATAAACTTTTTTTTTTAAAAAAACACAATATAATAGTAATTCATACAATTTCCAATTTTATTCTTGTTTTTTAAGTTGTGCTTGATCATATATATAGAGAGGCGGGGTCAGGATTAGGAATTTTGGGGTTCACAAGTTAATATACATTTATATTTATTTAACTTTCTAATACAAATATAGGATCTACGGAAAAGCTATTGGGATCGTCCGAATTCTCATGAACCCGTCTTATATTGTCCATGCCGCAGATGTTTAGTCCTAGTCCCATATTGATGGGCATTATAAGGGAATTTGGTTTCATTAATATAGTCTTGGGCAATCCTCCCCTTATAACCTAGTTTTTAGGGTTCAGTTAGTGTCAGACCCAGCCTAGCTATAATTCATAGTTTCCATTGTTGAGCCATCTCATCTTATAATTATCCACGCTCCAGATATTCAATCTCGATTCCATATCAGCGGGCATTATAAGGGAGTTTGGTCGTTTTAATATGGTCTTGAGTAACCATATCTCACCGTGATTTAATTTTTGGAATTGAGTTACGTCCAAAATTTAAATCCATTTCTTTTGTCATAACAATTCAAAAACTAAGTTTTGAAGCGTCACTATCTTATTGCCCTTGAGAGCATGCCAGGAGTCACAGAATCACATTCACAAGACGGGGTTACATATATACACATAGATTTGATGATTTTCTAGTCTTCCTTTAAAAAATTGACGCCTTTGACTACGGTCTTATTCTGTGTAATTGGACCACCAAAAATATTACATAATTTCTATATTCACAAAATACATAAAAATGCCATTAAATTTGTAAAATATAAAGAGAACGCTTTTCATACCCTATACATATTTATATCATGAAAGGATTTAAGATTTGTAAAATATAGTACAAAGTTAACTACATGCCATTGTCATTTTATTTTTCAAGTTATCATGTCAGACTTGATATGAACAGTCCATTAGATAAATTTTACATGATGACATAAAAAGAAGTATACCTTAATAATAAAATTATCAATGAAAAGTTCTTGGCAAAAATGTTGAGAGCAACAAGCACAATAAATGGTGGAGAGTTTTGGAGACAAGAAATTGGGCATCCCTTTTTGGTTTTTATGGGACAAAAGACAACAACTTATTACTATTATTATTATTATTAGGCATTATATAGTTGTTCTCTCTATTCCTTTTTCTGATTTATTTCTTTCTACTTTTCTTTCTTTAGGATATCTGATCTCTACAAACACATATTTTCCTCTTAATTATCAAGAAGAAGAAAAAAAAATCTTATTTTGGTTTTATCTCATTGAGAACAAATCCAAGTATATATATATATGTGTGTGTGTGTCCATAACAAGAAAACAATAGTGAATGATTTGCATATCTTGTAGTAGAATCTTTCATTGATAGGCATATAATTAACAAATAAAAAATAAAATATAAAAAGAGAGATGTGGTCAAAGATAAGTTGCTGGATTAATTGTACTTTATTATATTGAAAATACAAATGCCCATATTAATAATTTCTTCAATGATAGGAGCGTCACGTAGAATTTGGATCATAGCACACCCAAAATTGAGTCATTTTCTTATGGATAATCATCCACCAAAATAATGCTAAAATATACATATTTTGTACAAAATATAATTGTTTTTTATTGACCAGCTAAATATGTAACTTGTCTTACTTACTTGATTAAAATGAGCAATCACTTCTAAACTAAATAATGGATCATTTATTCAATAGGTGAATATCATTTATATTCCTCAACTTTACTTAATTAAAACTAAACTAGCTCCCTCTTAACTTTGAAATTTTGAATAAATAGATGTCAATTCATCTTTTAAAATATCTAGTTTAACCTTAACTGTTTATTTTTTTCTTTTAAAAAGAAAATTTTAAAAAACAATATATGTAACATACTTACTAATAAATATAAATAAATATAATGACATTTTATAATGATAGAAATGTGCAGAATAAACAATTAATTTTATTAATAGCATTCAAAATTCTATATCGTTTAGTTTGATGGATAAGGAAAAATAATTTTGAGATAAGTTTTTACTACCCTTAATATTTGATTTGGTTACAAAGTCTGGAATAACTTATTTCGTGATTAATAATTAGTATTAGGTTAAGTTATTTCCTATAGGTGAAATAGTAATACCGGAATAACTCATCTTATGATAAAATATGTAAAATAAGAAAAGTAGCCCTTAAACCTTCTTTTATATATCACCTTTGTATCCATGTTTATTGACATAATTTTTAATATCATTAATAATATTTACAGCCTCGACTACTCGTTATTTTTATGATAATATATTTTTCTATTAAAAAATTACACTATATAAATATTGTTTTATTTGTCAATATATTATAAGTTGAATTTATTTGTGTAATTTTTATGTTTATTTCTATTTTGATTTCTCATAAAGTGTTCACTCCACTGTTGAATTACATATTTTTAATTAAATGGTATTTTAGTCGCTTGAGAATTTGTATTTAATATATCAATTAATAAAATGAAGATAAATTTAATATCTTACAATATAGGAGTGATATGTGCTTAAATGAAGTGACATAAACAGTAAACTTTCTTTTACTGAACAAACTTAAGATGAAAGTTTTTTAAAGCTAAATAAGATGGAAAAATTATTTTTAAAAATACACGGCACAATCATGAAAATCCACACACAAAAAATATTTAAGCTAAATATGAAATTTTATTTTTAAGAATGAATAACTAAAGTTTGCAAAGATTTTTTTTAAAAAAAAAAAAAAACTAAATAAGATGGAGAATATTTTTGTAAATAAACAATTTATTCTTAAAAATTATGCAATTAATGCATATTAGTTTGAATATATATGACAAACCAAACAATCATTAAAATATAATTCCAACATAATTAATTCAAAAATAACTTATCCAACATAACTAATTTCAACCTAAGTCGTCTTCAAACCAAATAACTATTTTAAAATTTACTTACACAAGTAAAATAAAGAAATAAGAATTTTATAAATATATTCAATGTAGATAATACTAAAAATAATTATTAATAAAGATAAAGGTAGATTTTAGTTATATCAAATTGATATTATGTATTTATACCGTATATAAATTTCAAATTACAATTTAAAAAATATTACATTAATGATAGTCAAAATTTATTTGCTTATGTAGTCTATAGACTATTGAACATAAAAGAATTAAATTTGGAATCATCAAAACTTAAATTTGGCCTCATTAATTTAAAATATTGACTTTGATTAAACTTTTAAAATTATAAACTTTTAAAATTGAAAATATTTCCATGAACACATTCAAAAATGGTACTCATCCTCTCAAATCATTAACAACTCAAGAAAGTTAGGAAGAGAGTCAAACATATATTTTTTTAAAAAGACAAAAATGATAAAAACAAAAATAGGGTTGTTACACCTTATGCTGCACAACTTCTCATTCTCAACTATTGCGCCATGATTTTTTCTTCATCTAATTTATCATTGTTGAAGTCTATATATTTTTATTGTTTCTGCTTGACACATAATTATTTCGATTTCAATAGAAGTCATCAAAGTTTTAATGTTATTATCAATGATAACTCGTTTGGCTATGAAAATATTTCACTTTACCAAAACTTTTTTTTTTTAATCTGAAAATCAGTGTTTGACCATGAGCTTATGTTTGGAATTCCGAAAATATTCAAAATCTTGTTTTACTTTCACTATATTTTCTTTTTATTTACAAAAAAAATAATTATTTTATTAAAATGACCTTATCTAAATTATATTTCATATTTATTTAGAAAAAGTACATTCATACAACCAAATATTATTTGCAAGAATTATAACCAAACACAACTAGGCCTTCAACTTCAATTTCAAAAAGTCCAAATATAGTGAAAAGTATTTTTAATAACATGTAGTACAAAGAATTTGAGATCTAATCTATGACATTATATTATTATCTATTTGAGATATTACTTTTTAGCACAAATTTGATTATTTGTTTCAGGTAAATTAATCAAATTGATAATTTTGCTAATTTTTAGAAATTGAGTGTATAAATATATATATATATATATAGAAAAAGTGCATATAATTTTCAATATTCTTTTTTAAAAAGTATGATCAATTACAACTTTAACTTCAATAATTTCAAATACAAATGAAACGTATTGAATTTTCATTACGAAACTCCTACTAATAAATCGAATATTAAGCACCAATAAGAATTGTGGTAGAGTGTTAAGTAGTTCTTCATCCTTAACTATAGGTCTCTTGTTCAAGTTTTCAGTTTTCTTGAATATGAGGTCGCTTTTATTAGGAAACACTTTACTCCGCAATATATGATTTTCCAACATAAATCTAAATTTGACTAGGCTCTAATATGAATATGGAATACCGAAACACAATAGGTGTTTCATTACGCATCTATGACGTCCTCATCTTTTACTTGACTTGCCTTGTTAGGATTAGGAGCTTATCCCAACACTCATTTCATTATATTTATATTTAAAGTAGTAGGGCCTCAGATATTCTAACTGTTGATAATGACCACAACAAAAGTAACATCTACAAATTTGAGGCGACTCTCCTAGTTTTTGGCATTACTACTTTTGTATATTACTATCTTCAATCTATACTATATCAACAAATATCTTCTTCTTTTTTTAAGAAAAAAATAATCCATCCTATTATAATGGAGTAGTAATATTTGTATAGTTTATAATTAAGAAAAAAATAAATACTATTGAACTAGGTCATTTTTATCATCTATTACGTTCTTTATTTAGAAAAATTTGGCTTGTTACTAATTAATTGGCTCAAAACCCTTGTTTTTAAATGGTTCTTTTTTGCCCTTGAAGGATTATAATAACATAAGAAAATAAGACTTGTCATTTGAACAAATTAATCTTCAATATTAGCTAGCGTTTGGCCATAGATTTCTAAATATTCTTGACAAATATTATTTGGGTGAAATTTGGGTGAAATTTCACCATGTGTTTGGCCATAGTATTTGAGAAATATATTTCACTTTTTTAGAAAAATATGATTTATACCCATAAGTTTTAAAAACTATCAAAACTAACCATAAGTTTGTATTACAAGTCAATTGAATCTTCGTTGCAACAATAACAAATAGTGTCCATG
>JAJOOO010017328.1:0-16612 GCA_029582685.1 Solanum piurae
TTAAAAAAAATTATATTTGTGTTGTGTATATATATATATATATATATATATATATATATATATATTG
Organism: Solanum piurae; assembly: GCA_029582685.1. Lineage (NCBI taxonomy): Eukaryota > Viridiplantae > Streptophyta > Magnoliopsida > Solanales > Solanaceae > Solanum > Solanum piurae. The sequence continues at coordinate 68 of JAJOOO010017328.1, forward strand.
TAATGACCTACAAATTATTTTGTGTTTATGCCTCATGTTCATCATTTAGAACTTTTTTTAGTGACCCCGAGTTATTTATGACTTGTTGGGACTAACAGTTTGATCATCTGGTCGTTCGTTTAGTTTTTATGCGAGTTTTAGTGTTTTAAAGCTTTTGAACCTTGAACTGATATTTTTTATTAGAAGTTCAGGAATATGACTTCAGAATCCAATTTTGACTATTCCATCAGCTCTAGAAGGGTCATATTAGGCTAGTAGCATAGCCGAAACGACTCCAGAGGCTTTCAGTGCTAGTCTGTGCGATTAGGTGTTTTAACTTTCAAGTTGAGGCCTAAGTTTGACTTTAGTCAATATTCTAAGTAAACGAGTTCGGATGAGAATTATATTAGCTTGGCTGGCTCCAGAATGTTGAGTTTGGTCTAGAACAACCCTTCGTTTAGGTCCCAATGCTTCCGGGCTGATTCTGAGGCCCCTTGTGGGTTTTGGCTTAAAACAAAAAATGGGTGTGGGACCCAGGTTTCATTGAGATGACCTCAGATGAAAGTTTTGATAGTTCTATTGAGTCCAAAATGTCAATTCCACTGGGATAGCATAGTTCGTTTGCACGCACGAGGTTCTGAACGAGTCTGGGCACCCCGTTGAAGTTTAGGAGCCTTCGCACTTGTGTTATCAGCTAAGGCATGCCTGCGTCCGCACGCCCATGGCCACATTCGGAGATGGAAGGTGCGTTTGCGCGTGGACGTTGTGTTCACTGATGGCAACTAGAAAGCGCCTTCGAACGGCCACCCATTGTTCGCATCAGTGAGTCGTGTGGCCTATTTAAGGCTGTTCGCGAGGCAGCCTTGGTTTCACTTAGTATTTTTGGATTTCTCCTCCGTCCGAACTCCGATTTTGGTGATTCAAAAATCCATGCACTCGTAATTTTTGGGCTATGTGGTGGAGTGATTGGATTATGTCAGTCACAGTCTGTTTAAGGTGAATTTTTTCGGTAAGCTGTTGTCTTCCTTAGGTTTTAAGTTTAAATTTGAGTTTTCGTTGTTGTTTTTGGGTTAGCTGACTTTCAAGCCTCAAATTATGTTCTATTTTTAGACCAAAGCTCAAGGCATGGCTTAAGACCTTTTCACGAAGTCAATTTAGGGATTCCATGTGCGGGTCCCTCAAAGTGTGTCACGCCCCAAACTCGAGGGGCGCACCTGGCTCCTAATGCCAAAACTTAGGCTCGATCTGACCTTGTTGAACCATTTGCTACTAGCGCATGGCAGCCACACACAATCAAGAAAACAAACAAGTATATCTCGACTTAAAACTAAGCCCTCGGCCGGCAAGACCCCTGTCAACTGATCTATAAAAGAAACAGCTACTCCCAGGAGATCATATAAATAAATAGCCAACTAGCACAAAATTTCTGATTGGGCCGTCGAGGCCACCATGATATCTATACCAAAACTAAAATAAAGTATATACCAATACAATACATCAAACAGCTCACAAGCTTCAACAAACCAACAACATAGGCCAGTAGGGCCATTACATAGCTATACACCCCACACACTAATCTACAAGCCTCTAAGAGTAGTAAATATTAGCGGGACAGGGCCCCAGCCTACCCATAAAGATATATACAACAAAAGGTAACAAACATCCCAACTCTGGCAGCTCCGGAGGAAAGGGGCTAGCCAACCAGATAAAAGTCAATCCTGCTGCTGAGGAGGTCTACTCGGTCGTCTATCAGGACCTTCATGCATGAATGTTGTGCCCCCAAGGCAATGGGGCGTCAGTCCAAAATAATGTGTAGAGTATGAAAGGCAATAGACTATAAGGAGGTATCCTGATATACTGGAATAATCTGATAAATAAATCAAGGATAAGATAAGTGTACTGACTTGCTCCTAAATCTAAAATTATCAAAAATAATGAAACAACAACCTAACCAAGCCCCCATAAGCTCAGTAGGTACAAACAGCACACAAGACCACCTACTCAGGCCCCCATAAGCCCGGAAGGTGCCAATCAGCCTATATACCCCTATCGGTAGTCCCCTAGCCCCGTAGGCAGTCACATAGCCCTCTTAGGCATTAATATAGCCCCGTAGGTAGCACATAGCTCTCTTAGACATCAACATAGCTTATAGACAACTCATAGCCCTCTTAGGCAACAACATGGTCTTGTAGGAAGCACATAGCCTTCTTAGGCGTCAATATAGCCCTGTAAGCAACTCATAGCCCTTCTAGGCATCAATATAGCCCCGTAGGCAACTCATAGCCCTTTTAGGCATCCATATAGCCCAGTAGGCAGAACATAGCCCTTCTAGGTATAGATCACATTCCTGCAGCTAATCACAATAGCCCCAAGGGCAACAATAACAATCCAATCACTAAAAGCGAGCAATTTAGTTATAAGCAACCTATACAAATAGCCTCTAAGTCGTGTCCAACATAGGGACGCTACTAACTGAATAAGAGTCCCGACAAGGGAGGATTATATCAACTCGAGCAGCCAATAATCAACAATAATGGCTAAAAGTGTAACAAGGATAACAGCCCAATTACATTTCTCCTAAACATTAAGGAAACATGCCGTAAGTAGGGAATAACTTTAACATACCTTTCCAATGAACGCTCGAAAGACCGTAGTTCCTTCACGAAAGTTGTTCCTTATATCAGAGCCATGTTGGCAGTATACGTACTTAGTATGAGAAACTAAGTATATATACTGTCTAATATTTTAATGTAGTATTTTAATAATTTTTTATATGGTGTTTGTATGCATAAGTTTATTATTACTCTTATCATGTTCCTATGTATTGTTTTTATACTTGGTGTTGAGGTATTCATTCTTTCCTATGAAGTATGAGGTAACCGATTAATATCCGGTTAGTACGTTGGTCAGCCGTATTTGTATGGTCGTTGTAGCCAGGAGGGCGTTTAGACCTATTGATGGTGGTCCCGTAACTAAGATGACTCTAGGAAAAGAACTGTTGTAAAACCAATAGACCCTCACTTAGAAACACTATTTGGATCCTTGATACTAGTATTAATATCCTTATTTATACTTGCATGCTTATTGTTTATTATTACTTTACTCGTTAAAATACATTTTGTCTTATAAGTCCCTTAGACAGTATTTTCAAATTCATATGGATAATAACCAAAATATTTTAAATAATATCAATTTATCTTCTCAAGCAGCTAAGATTGCTAAATTAGAAAATGATTTACAAAACTGGAGTATTCCAGAGGAACCTTTTAAAAAGATTTACCAGTTAGGTAATTTTAGTTGGATTACTCGTCATAACATTAAGACTTGTGAATCTACTATAGCTATTAATAACTCTTTAGAAGTTATTCGTTTGTTTAAAGAAAATGATATTAATCATTATAAGTCTGCTTACAATTATTTACATATTGGTTTAGTGCAAGTTGTTGTTAAGCCTTTGTTTAGAAAAGGTCTTGATATTCCTGTTTATGTCATCCTTCGAGATGGCAGATTTTTGAATTTTGATGATTCTTTATTAGGAGTTCTACAGAGTAATCTAGCTGATGGGCCAATTTACTTTAACTGTTAACCTAACTTCTCTCTTGACATCAATGATCATAATGTCATGGATTCTTTGACTCTTAATGTCAAAACTAAAAACTTGAACAGTAAAACCAATACTCGTGAAATAGCTATTATTTACCGAGTTTATTACAGACTTATGAAAACCACTCTTGCACCTAAGGCTTATAATGAAAGTCCTAAAGGTGAGACTATGCTTATGGAAGCCAACCATGAACGTAGTTCTATCTTCATTCCTCGTTTTCTCCAGTGGAAAGATATACTCTCCAGTAATGATTGGTGTTTTGAAAACATAACTCAACCTTTTGCGTCTCATTCTGAAAGATCTCAGATTGAAAGAGTAGTTCAGTTTCCCGACGGGTCAATAGAACTCAAATTTCTTGGCAACTCTATTAGGAGATCTTCCTCGTATCGAAGGTCATCCTAGTCTAGTCCCTCAACTTCGTGTCCATCGAGACCCGTTCCCAGGCCACCTTCTTCTTCAAAAACCCCGGAGGAAGCAGATGATGAAACTATTTATGTTGCAGACAACAGCAAAGGTAAGGTCACAAGTGTAGATTTTTCAGGAGATATCCCTAAAGTCTTTTACCAGGATCTCCCTGGCAGCCCCTCAGCAAGTGAGATGGAACCACCAGAAGAAAAGCCTGCATGGATTACAATGCTTAAGACAGGTAATGTCTTTGAGCCTAATATGGACATATTGCACAACCAATGGACTCATCCAAGTAACCAGGTAAAAAGAAACTGGTATGTTGCTACTTTTAAGCTACCTCAAAGAGAATCCTTTAGAGATTTATGGATGAAGGATATGAGGAGAATCGATTGTGAAATTGAATTCTTTAAATGGTTTGAAATGACTGGTAGGGTTGAAAATTCCACTGAAACATTACAAGTTATCATTAATAAATGGTACACTACTTCTAATAAGATTGTTGAATCTATTACTCCTCCTCTTGAAGGAATTAACATCCTTGTTGCAGGAACAGTGATCAAGGCTTCTCCTTTTAAAGAGAAAAGTGATAAGAATAGTACTATACTCACTACTGCAGATATTGACCGAGTAGTAGAACAAAACAACTACTCTAACCAAATTCTTTATGTCATCTCCAGAAAAATTGAAGACACTAGACCTACGCTTAGTAGAAGACCAACTCCGGCTTCTACTTCATCCAACCATAATATTGAACCTAACCCAGGATTCAAACTCCCAGAATTCTCCAAAGAAAAATTCCCTAAATTATCTGACACCTTTGAAGTCTCGGGAAAAATCATTGATAAAATCAATGAACAACTTAACAATTTCAAAGTTTCCACAAAAGAGGAAAAGACTCCAAAAAAGGTTTCTACCCTTCAGGAGAAATCTATTTTACTTCAAAAGCTATCCAATGATCGTTTTCATAACATGAAAAACTACCATAGCAAACCATCTTTTCCAAATTTGCAGTATGAGAAAAATGCTTTCTTATCTACTTCCTCTCATGAAGGAAGAAGTATTACTGAATGGAATATTGATGGTCTTGTAGAACATCAAATATACAACAAACTCCATGAAATGGGAGTTGCTATCACTGCATATAAAATGCGAGGTTCTACAGATAAAGAAGTTGCTACCATGATTGCTGCAGGTTTCACCGGTATGTTAAAACATTGGTGGGATAACTACTGCAATGATGAAACTAAGTTTCTTATCCTCAATGCCACAGCAACAGAGATAGTTGTTAAAGTTGAAGGAAACACACAGTCTACTTCCCAAGTTACTAAGGAAGATGCTTGTGCTACTCTCCTCTATCATATTGACAAAAATTTCATAGGAGAACCAAAACTTTTTCAAGATAGGAGTCTTCAAATCCTAAATAACCTCAACTGTCCAAATCTAGACGGTTTCATTCTTTACAAACATGCCTTTCTAAGCAAAGTCATGCTTCGTCCAGATTGTCATTTTGATTTTTGGAAGGAGCGCTTCATTAGTGGTTTACCTCCCCTCTTTTCTAATAAGGTAAGAACTAAAATTCAGGATAGGATGATGGTAGTATTCCTTACAACAGCCTGACTTATGGTGATTTGGTAAGTACCATCAATATTGTAGGGCTAGAACTCTGCACAGACATTAAGCTTAAAAATCAGCTTAAGAAAGAACAATCATCTTATAGGAGAGAACTTGGAAGTTTTTGCAAAGACTTTGGTTTTATCACTCCCCCAGATAAAGTGAAAAGAGATAAAAGTGAGAAGAAATCTCGAAGAAGGGATGATTCTACCAGGCCTAGGACAAAGAATCCAGATCCAAGAAACCCAAAGATGCCAAAGTAGATGTTTGTTGGACATGTGGCAAGACAGGCCATAAGGCTAATGAATGTCGTTCAAAAACCAAGAAAAAGAAGATTAATCTTCTTAATATGGATGACGACACAAAGAGTAAGCTTCTTGCTATACTTGATGAGCCTTTTTCCGAATCTTCAGGTGGTTATGATGAATACAGTGATAATGAAGATATTGATCTAGATTACGAATCAGATGCAAGACAATCAGGAAAAGACTGCAGTTGTACTGAAGCTTTTTGCACTTGCGACAGTACACCCCAAACCATCTGAGTACTTTCAGATCACTCTAAAGAAGCTCTTTTTGATGTGATTCAGCATATAACTGATGATGAGGCTAGGAACCGTTTCCTCCTAGAACTCAAAAACATCATTCTCAACACGAAGAAACCAAAATCCCGTCCAGTTGTTGAACCTTTTAGCATGAAACAAATCATGAGTCGCTCAGACAGTCACTCCGAACCCTTCATATCCGATCTTCATAGAGAAGTATCTAGCCTCAAAGAAGAAATTAGAGATATCAAATCCCGACTAGGAAAAGTCAAAATGGATGTTCTTACGGACCAGGTCATCAAGAAGGCCACTCTACAGGCACCAGATTCAGACCAAGAGTCTACACAAAACAATGACATTGATCCAATCAATAATGATCATTTAACTGAACCTCATGTTACCAATACAGGTAACCATACTTCTACTTCGGTAGCTCCAGGTATAACTGTAATTTCATCAATCAGGCCTCAAAGTCATCATATTCCTATTAAGATTGTTATTAATAAACATTTTGTTATTAACAAAAAAAAAATTCTTGACAGTGGTGCAGATCGTAACTGCATAGTAAAAGGTATTGTTCCTACTAAGTATTTGCAAAAAAATACTTCAAAACTAGGCTCTGATACCATAAAAAGGATCTTAAATAATGCGGAATTAAATAGAAGAAAACTTACAAGAAACTTGATGTTTATTGCATAATGTCAAACTTCAAACATGAAAATAGTAGAAAGATATTACAAGAGAGAGAGAGGATTTCAGAATGTGAAATTTTCTGATGCCTCTAAGAGTGAATGAATGTCCCCTTATATAGGAGAATGAGAGATTTCCTTTATATCTTAGGAGTACAAGTGTAAGGCTAAGATATTGCCGAAAAAAAGAGGGATCTACTTCTTTTGTTAAAGTAGAGATAGGGGAGAATAATTTTCTCATGGTGGGAAACATTGGGGTCCAATTCTTTTTCAAAAGTGACCAGGTGGGAATCTCTTTTTGACTAAAGAGAGATAATGGAACATCTTTTTCTCAAAAGTGTTTTGTCTTGTAGCTTCTCTTTGGATGCTAATTTAGAATAATGAAATGCCTCTATATGGAAAAATAATTCCAGCTTTGCCTCTATTTTTCCACAAGGGTCTTTTTCCTATTCATAATCAGGATCCATGTAAGCCAAGGCTAAACCTTTGGGGTTACACATGTCACCATTGTCTTCGTTGCTGCTTCCGATGGAAGCGGCATCTTCAATCATTTTCATGATCTGGTTTTCATTATAATCATTCATGTTATCCAATGAATCTTTTAGCTTCTTTCTGAGTGATGCCTTGGATAAATTCTTTGTAGAAGATGAACTTGCCTTGTCTTTCGACTGGACTTTGGTATTAGGTTGTTTGGGAATCCAACCTTTGACTTGGATTTGCTTACACAAATAATGGATACGTTCAAGTCATTCTTGGAGAAGTTCCAAGAAATAATATACGATATTCTTTTCTGAATATAATAATTACATAATTTAATATGCACTGGTAGAGTAGTAATTCCTTCTTTGTTTTGAAAATCTTCAAACCTATTGAGAAATTACTGGGGGAGAGTTTTTTCAATTCCTCCGAATAAGTTCCATTATTCGTAGAACCATCTGGGAATAGGTGCTTTGATAATATTTGGACTGTACTTTACGAACCAAGTATGTCTTGGTCTCAAATAAAGAAAATTCATCCATGCTGCCTTATAATCATACCAATTATAAGTTTGTCGCTTATGGGTCATCGTCAAAGCAATGGGAGTATGTAAGTGGTCAGCAAACCATTCAAAAGGATCCAAGATTTTTTTAATAGTGAATCTTGAATAATTGATAAAGTTGTTTGCATCTCTGGAATGCTCTATTTCTATTGAATCTGTATCAATAAGAATGGCTTCATAGAACCTCCTAGTCTTCAATGGATTGTCAGTATCCACATAATTGAAATCTGTATAACAGGGTCTTATTAAGGCTCTTGTATCCATGTTTCCAAACTCCTTGTTGAGAGCCATTATAGGCAATACCTGTGAAATAATAAATTCAAAAGATTCTTCTTCTTTTGGGATTGTTTTGAGGGGAATAGTTTTGGTTAACTCAGGGTTAACGGCTTGAGTGAAAGACTCTGGTGCTTTCATAGTATAACTTTCTTTAGTTTGGACAGAGCTGGAAGATGCTTCTTGTTGAAAGGGTTTTGTTGGTCTAAGATTGATCAACTTTGGTTGAGGTGGGCAAAAGAGCTTTGGAAGCTTCTGTTGAGGAGGACTGGGTAGTTTTGGATAATCTGCCGAAGCTGTGAACTTGTTTTGGAAGGTTAGTTCAGGCCTTTGATTAGTTTCAGTTTTTACTGGAGTTAAGGGAGGAAGTGTAAATGGTCTAGCCATTTTTGCATTTGGAAGATTGTCTCCTTTAGAAGGAGCAGTAGGTCTAAATGGCCTCATATTTTCCCTGCAAGAATTCACGAGTTAGAAAGTCTGGTAGAGAATTATCTTCTCCTTTGATAAAATCGATTTTAAAATCAAAGCTAGATAGTAGAGCTTGCCATCTAGCAAATATTTGTTTTGAAACAAGGTTTTTAACATCTTTTTGCAAGATTTCTTTAGCAGACTTACAATCCACTCTTAATAAAAAATATTTATTAATAAGGTCATCTTGAAACTTAGTGATACATAGCACTATAGACAAAATTTCCTTTTTAACTGTTGAATAATTTTTTTGAGCGGAATTCCAGATTCCAGATGTAAAACGAACGAGTTGCTCTGTAGATTCAAGATCTACTTTTTGTTTAAGAATTCCACCATAACCTGCATCAGACGCGTCAGTCTCAACAATCATAAAGGCATCAGGGTTAGGAATTCCTAGACATGGGATATTTTGGACAAGAGCTTTAACTCTAATGACAGCTTGGGTTTGTTCAGAACTCCAAGGGACTGGGTTGTTCCTAAGCCTCTTATACAAAGGTTCACAAGTTTGTCTGACTTTTGGAATAAAATCAGCAACATAGTTAAGACTTCCTAGAAACCTCTGAAGTTGGGTTTTATCAGGAATTTCATTAGGAAATTTAGAGGAGAGCTCGATGGCTCTACAAATAGGTTTGTAAGTACCTTGGTAAAGATCATGGCCTAGAAATCTGATAGTGATTTGAAAAAGTATCATTTTCTTGGCACTGACGACTAACCTATTATTCTTACCAATCTTGAAGAAAGTATTGAGATGTTTAAAATGAGAATCAATATTTTCTGAAAAGATTAGTACATCATCAATATAAACAATTGACATATAAGAATAATCATTAAATATGGAATTCATGATATTTTGGAATTCAGATGGGGCATTTTTAAGCCCGAAAGGCATTACATTCCATTCATACTGTCCAAACGGGACGTTGAAAGCAGTTTTGTATTTATCTTTTTCTGAAACCTGAATTTGCCAAAACCCTGATTTCATATCAAACTTGCTATAGATATTAGCTTTAAAAGTCCTTTTCAAAAGGTCTCCTTTGTTAGGTATAGGATATCTGATCCATTTTAAAACAGAGTTTAAAGGTTTATAGTTGATTACCAGTCTTGGTGCTCCTCTTTCTTTTTCTGCATTTTTATTAACGTAGAAAGCAGAACAACTCCAAGGTGATTTAGAAACCCTGATAATCTTATTTTTTAAAAGAGTGTTTATCTCTTTCTTACGAAATTCCATCATCTCGTGATACATCTGAATGGGCCTTGCCTTAGTGGTAATTGCCTGTTCATTGAATCCCTCAATGTATGGTAAGTCAACAATATGTTTTTTGCGTTCCCAAAAAGCATTTGGAAAATCAGAACATATTTTTTCTTCAAATCTTATCTGAAAATTGGCTATCTTATTAACCATCTCCGGGGTTTTTAAAATTTGTTCAATTTTCTTAACACGAATTTCATCTTTTAAAAAGGTGATATGTTGTGAAAGGTTATTAATACGGAAAACAGTATTGTCCCTAATGAAATTACTTTCATCTTGAGAAAGAGTTTTTAGAAAAGAAAAATGTAAATATTTTCCAAGAATAGTAGTATTAATACCATCTAAATCAGTAAAATAAAGTTTTAACTGAGTGATAAAAGGTATTCCAAGTATAAAATCTTCATTGATATCTTCGGTTATCACAAAATCATTTGTTAAACAAATACCATTATTGCAAGTATGAGCTTTAGTTTGGTCATCTGGTCGTTCGTTTAGTTTTTATGCGAGTTTTAGTCAATATTCTAAGTAAACGAGTTCGGATGAGAATTATGTTAGCTTGGTTGGCTCCAGAATGTTGAGTTTGGTCTAGAACAACCCTTCGTTTAGGTCCCAATGCTTTCGGGCTGATTCTGAGGCCCCTTGTGGGTTTCGGCTTAAAACAAAAATTGAGTGTGGGACCCAGGTTTCATTGAGATGACCTCAGATGAAAGTTTTGATAGTTCTATTGAGTCCAAAATGCCAATTCCACTGGGATAGCATAGTTCGTTTGCACGCACGAGGTTCGGAACGAGTCTGGGCACCCCGTTGAAGTTTAGGAGCCTTCGCACTTGTGTTATCAGCTAAGGCATGTCTGCGTCCGCACGCCCATGGCCACATTCGAAGATGGAAGGTGCATTTGCGCGTGGACGTTGTGTTAACGGATGGCAACTATAAAGCGCCTTCGCGCAGCCACCCCTTGTTCACATCGGTGAGTCACACGTAATTTTTGGGCTATGTGGTGGAGTGATTGGATTATGTCGGTCACAGTCTGTTTAAGGTGAATTTTTTCAGTAAGTTGTTGTCTTCCTTAGGTTTTAAGTTTAAATTTGAGTTTTCGTTGTTGTTGTTGGGCTAGCTGATTTTCAAGCCTCAAATTATGTTCTATTTTTAGACCAAAGTTCAAGGCATGGCTTAAGACCTTTTCACGAAGTCAATTTAGGGATTCTATGTGCGGGTCCCTCAAAGTTTGTCACGCCCCAAAATCGAGGGACGCAACTGGCTCCTAATGCCAAAACTTAGGCTCGAGCCGACCTTGCCGAACCATTTGCTACTAGCGCATGGCAGCCACACACAATCAAGAAAACAAACAAGTATACACAACTGGTACGCACCTATAAACAGTTCATAATTAATCTTAAATCGGCAAATTTTCCATATTGCCCCAACTTGTCGAAACGTCCGTAGAAATTCATAAAAACAACCATAAAAGGATCCCGAAATGATTATCTTAGTTAACCAAGTGTAAACCATTAAGAAACACCAATAACTAAAAATTTATACCTTAAAAAAAAAGCTCCACACACAGCTAATAGAAGGGAAAAACTATTGTCACGTGTAGGGATTATGTTTCTAGGCACGGGGGTAATGTTTAATCGTAGAAATTGGCAAAAACTAACCTTCATCATGCTAAAACTCCATAGGAACCCTCTCTAAGCTTTCTCTCTGGTTTTGGAACTGAAATGAAATGTTTTCATGGCTTAAAACGTTAAATAAGCCGACATACCATATTTTTTACCTGACCCGGATTCTTCCCCGGCAGTCCTTAGTAAAACCCTCATAACCTTTTACTCTGATATCGGTTTGATGCGGGGTTTTGTGCATTGCAAACTGGACTCGTAGGTCTTCGATTTAATGGGTGATAGGCCTTCTAAATTTTTATATATTGGTAGAAAACATCCAAGACATTTGACCCAAATTTTAGAGAAATCTTTAAAAAGGAACTTACGATACCTTTCGCCAACTTTTATTTTGCCACTTACTTAACTTTAAAACTTGAGATACAACCCTTGAACAATTAAAAAATGACATACCACATCATTTTTAATTTATTACTCACCCTCCTTGTCTTTCCATGAAGATACGAGTTAATTTAGACGTTTTGAAAAGTTGGGGTGTTACATCCTTCCCCCCTTAGAAACATTCGTCCTCGAATGAAAAAAATCTGAGTCACACGGTTAAGTTCTTAGGAGTTTCCAAAATTTAGGCAGAGTATCCTTTTGCATTGTCAATATCCTGGAACCTAAAATGCAAAAATTCTAACCTAGGCGTCTCACATGATGACATAAATTGCTAAGCACTATAGCTCCGCAATAACAGTGCGAGCAGATATACAACGACAACAACAATAATAATAAGAAACAATATAAAAAAATTAGATAGGTATCTTACCTCACTGCACCAGTATAAACTGATATGCCATCACCCTGGGTATGAAACAAGTGAGGATATTTGAACCTCATGCCATCCTCAGCTTTGGTCCAAAAACTCTATTCTTGTTTCTCCACAATACTTTAACCGAAGCCACCTCTTTGGTCCTCAATTTACGGACATGCCGATCTAGTATGGAAACTGGAATTTCTTCGTAGGACAACTCCTCTGTGATTTGAACATCCTCAACTGGGACAACCCGAGAAGGATCTCCTACGCACTTCCATAGCATAGATACATGGAAAACTGGATGAACGGATTCTAGCCTCGAAGGCAATTCTAACTCATAAGCCACTCGTCCTACCCTTCGAAGGATCCGGTATGGCCCAATGAATCTTGGACTAAGCTTGCCTTTTTTGCCAAATCTCATAACCCCCTTCATAGGCGAGACTTTTAAGAATACCCAGTCATCAAAGCAAAACTCTAAGTCCCTTCGTCGCATATCTGAGTATGACTTCTTTCGGCTTTGAGCTATTAGCAACCTCTCCCGTATGAGCTTGACCTGCTCCACTGTCTGCTGTACTAAGTCGGGTCCAATCAACCCTGACTCACCTACCTCGAACCATCCAATGGGGGATCTATATTTTCGCCCATACAAAGCCTCATAAGGTACCATCCCAATTTTGGAATGATAACTATTATTGTATGCGAACTCTATAAGAGGTAAGTGGTCATCCCAACTCCCCTTGAAGTCCAGCGCACACGCCCGTAGCATATCTTCGAGTGTAAAAATTGTGCGCTCAGCCTGGCCATCTGTCTAAGGGTGAAAGGTTGTACTAAGATTAACATGTGTCCCCAATACTTTTTGGAAGGACTTCCAAAAGTTGGCGGTGAATTGTGCTCCTCTATCAGAGATAATAGATATTGGGACACCGTGTAGCCTAACAATCTCTCTAATATAGAGCCCTGCATAGTCTTTGGCTGTAAAAGTAGCCCTCACTGGTAAGAAGTGGGCTGATTTTGTTAGTCTATCAACAATTACCCAAATGGAGTCAAACTTGCGACGCAATCGAGGTAACCCTATAATAAAATCCATATTAATTGCTTCCCACTTCCACAAAGGAATGGCTATCTCCTGAACTAGCCCAGCAGGCTTTTGGTGCTCAACCTTCACATGTTGGCAATTAGGACACTGTGCCACAAACTCAGCAACGTCCTTCTTCATCTCGTGCCACCAATAGATCTCTTTAATATCATGGTATATATTTGTCGAACCAGGGTGAATAGAATAACGGGAATGATGTGCCTCTTCCATAATTCGATGTGGAAGCCCTGCATCATTCGGAACACACAATCAACCACTATATCTAAGGACTCCATCTCCTGCTATATCAAATGCTAAAGTTTGTTGATTCTGAGACTTGGCTCTGAGCTGCTCTAAGCTAGGATACTCTTGTTGCTGTGATTTTACTTCTACAATTAGAGATGACATGGCTGTGTCCTGAATTGTTACCCCACTATCTTCTGCCTCTAACAATTTGACTCCCAAGCTAGCTAACTGATGAAGTTCTCGCGCTAGCTCACGCTTCTCAACACCTAAATATGATAAACTACCCATAGATCTTCGACTGAGGGCATCAGCTACCACATTCTCCTTTCCTGGATGATATAAAATGTCCACGTCATAGTCTTTCAGTAACTCAAGCCATCGACGTTGTCGCAGATTTAACTCATTCTGTCTAAAGATATATTAAAGGCTTTTATGATCTGTGAAGATGTCAACATGAACGCCATAAAAATAGTGTCTCCAGATCTTTAGCGCATGCACAGCTGTAGCCAACTCTAAATCCTGGGTCGGATAGTTCTTCTCATGCTTTCTCAACTGCCTTGAAGCATATGCGATAACCTTACCATATTGCATTAGAACACATCCCAACCCAACACCAGAATTATCACAATACACAGCATGGCCTTCTGAACCGTCTGGCAATGCAAGAACTGGTGCTGATGTCAACCTGTCCTTCAGCTCCTGGAAACTATGATCGCAAGCCTCAGTCCACTGGAACTTAGCTTCTTTATGAGTCATCTTCGTTAATGGGGCTAAAATTGAATAAAACCCCTCTACAAACCTTCTGTAGTACCCAGTTAACCCTAAGAAACTACGAACCTCAGTCGGAGTCATGGGTCTGGGACAAAACTTTATTGCCTCAATCTTTTGTGCATCAACCGCAATGCCTGCATCTGATACAATATGACCTAAGAAAGCTACAGAGTCCAACCAGAACTCACACTTAGAAAACTGTGCATAAGTTCTCGGTCTCGAAGAACTTGAAGAACTGCTCGCAGATAATTTGCATACTCATCTTTTGAACGTGAATACAGCAAAATATCATCAATAAATATAATCACAAAAAAGTCTAGATACGACCTGAATATACTATTCATCAGGCCCATGAACACTGATGGGGCATTAGTTAATCCAAAATAGATGACCAAGAACTCAAAGTGTCCATATCTAGTGCTAAAACCTATCTTTGGAACGTCTTTCTCCCGAACTCATATCTGGTGGTACCCTGATCTTAAATCAATCTTTGAGAAACACTTAGCACCTTGTAACTGATCAAACAAGTCATCTATCCTCGGAAGGGGATACTTATTCTTTATGGTTGCCTTATTCAGCTGTCGGTAATCGATACACATTCTTAGTGAGCCATCTTTCTTCCTTACGAACAACACTGGTGCACCCCATGGTGAAGCACTAGGCCTAATAAAGCCTTTATCCAACAAGTCTTTCAGCTAATCCTTCAACTCCTTTAGCTCAGCAAGAGCCATTCTATAAGGAGGGATAGATATGGGTTGTGTACCTGGTAGCATATTGATAGAAAAATCAATTTCCTGTTCTGAATGGATACCAGGGGGCTCGTCTGGAAATACATCTAGAAACTCATTAACTACCGAAATAGACTGAAGAGTCGGTGGTTCTGCATCTATATCATAAATGTGAACAAGATGATATATACAACCCTTGGTAATCATCCTCCTCGCCTTAAGATAGGAAATAAACCTACCTTTCGGCATTGTTGTATCGCCTTTCCATTCCCGAACTGCCTCTCTTGGAAAGTGGAATCTAACAATCTTTGTCCGGCACTCAACATTAGCATAACAAGACGCTAACCAGTCCATACCCATAATGACGTCGAAATCGATCATCTCTAACTCCACAAGATCTACAGAGGTCTGACGGTCGATAATTTCTACCGTGCAACCACGATAGACTATCCTGGCAATAATTGATTCACAAACTGGTGTAGATACAATAAAGGGTTGATCTAATGACTTTTCTACTATACATAACTTCCCCGCAATAAATGGAGTAACATAAGACACAGTAGATCCAGGATCTATCAAAGCATAAACACAATGGGAGCAAACAATCAATATACTTGTCACAACATCTGGTGATGACTCTGAGTCCTATCGGCCGGTTAATGAATATGTACGGTTCAATCCACTACTAGGACTAGATGCTCCCTCTCTGCCTCCGCCTCTACCTCTACGTGCTAAAGTCTGGGGTCCACACCCTGTAGACTGTGCTAATGATGAGGAACCTAATGCTGACCCGGTCGACTGACCTATACCACCCTGACCTATGGTAGGGCAGTTTCTCCACCCATTCCCCTCCTGTCCACAAGAATAACAACCTGTGGAACCCTGTCTGCACCTCTCGAAATACATCCTACCGCAAGTAGCGCAATGCGGCGGGGCTGTCCTAACCTGGCATGATCCCCTCTGCTGCTGTGAGCCTGATGCTCGTGAACCCTCACCGGGGACTAACTATTCCTGACGATCAAATCTACTACCCTGGAACTGCTGTGGTGGAGGTCTATGTGGCCTAATAGAATATCGGGGTCTGGGACCACCCTAAAAATCTCCCTGCGAATTAGCGGACCTAGCCTTCTTCTGTCTCTCTCTCTCGACCCTCTCACTCATATACTGTAAATGTCGACAATCCTCTATGCCTAGGGCAAATGCCTGAATTCTCGAGATATCCATATTATCATTTAGTGCAGCGGTAGAAAAAGCATCGTATAGTCTGAGTTGAGCCCTCCCACAAATCTACTGTAACGACTCGGAAAATGATAGAGTGAAACTAGAGCCTCATATGTGAGTTTGGAGTCGAGAACTTAATGAAATGATTATATTTGAAATGACCCAAAAAGTTCTTTAAAATGTGCTTCGGAAGTTACCGGAAATTTGTTTAGCTACTTATAAAAA
>JAJOOO010017329.1:0-14160 GCA_029582685.1 Solanum piurae
CCCCCCCCCCCCCCCACCCACCCCAAAAGAAAAAAAAAACCCAAATCACCACCAAACATCTGCCGCCTTCGACCACATAATTCAAATATGAAGGGAGCTGTCAAACCCTGTATTTGTCATTTGAACAAGTGGAAGGTGGAGTCCACTTCCTCTCCAACTTGAAAGTTAGAGACAGAACTCTACGGGTCTTAATCCTTGGCGTTTTCACCTTCCATTTTGCCTAAATGATATCCCTTTGTTCAGATCTCCTTCGGGTTGCTGCAATATTCCAGACTTTGAGCTTACAA
This sequence comes from Solanum piurae, assembly GCA_029582685.1. Taxonomy (NCBI): domain Eukaryota; kingdom Viridiplantae; phylum Streptophyta; class Magnoliopsida; order Solanales; family Solanaceae; genus Solanum; species Solanum piurae. The sequence goes on from JAJOOO010017329.1 coordinate 288, forward strand.
TACTTTCTTTAAAGTTTTGCTTGAAGACATTTTGAGCAATATAAAGTGACCTTTAATCTAAAGAAATATTAGCTATAATGCTGCATTTAATAGCTCTACATACAAAAAGCTAAAGGCTTTACTTGCTTTGAACATTTGCAGATCATCTCTTGCTCCAAAGTCTTGGTAGACATAATCCACTTCTTTTCAGTTGGTAATCTAAGTGGGTTATCTGCCGTTCCACAGGCTAAAGCTGCATCACATGCCATGTACCGATTCAGAATTTGAAAAAGTATGTGTGACTGGTAAAGGATCAGAACAGAATTTCCCAGGGAGGGACAGCTCCGTAATATCCCAGCCTTGATGTCACTGTACTCAAACTGGTGGTAATGGCGATCCATTCGACTGTGATCAGAGCTTATCACTAACAACCTCTGTACATAGCAGAAAATCCAGTAGATGAATGAGAAACTTGTTTGTTGATTGGATCGTTGTGTCAAGACACTCTGTCACATACTTTGATAGGTACTGTCCTCATGTTTCGCCACATCTTCTCTTGGCTATCTTCAAAAGCAACTCTCCCTGTTAAAACCTCAAAGATTATTATCCGCGAGCTGTGCAAGACTTGTTAGAAAACTTGATACACTCCGTTCCTCGATCATGTTTTGAGTGGAGAATTACTGAAAAAACAGTTAGAAAAACAACTTAGTCATGTATGCCATGTTAGCTGCTTGTCTGGCTCTTCTCTCCTTATTAGATTCGACAAGTTGTCGATATATTGCTTACTCTTAAATGTTGGGAACCTGAGTGTAGTGTAACTGTTGCTGTTGTCTGATATCTCAGTCAAGTTCACATCATTGACAACATTTGAAGTGTTGGCACTTGGCCCTCATCTAATTATTGCTATTTCCACTGTTGTAGCTACTTTTTATCTTCTGTAATTGCTATACAGATTATTGACTGGTGCATAAGCATTTACATTTCATTAAAACTGCACAAAAATGTAAAATATTTTCAAGTTTTATATCCATATGAAATGGTGTTCAATCAACTTGAACCCAACATAAACACAACCATAAACTCAAAAATATAAAACAATCTTTGATCTTTACATAAATATTAAAATATCATCTTTTCCTTTACATTCTTGACTACACTATTTAATTACATAAAAAAGAAAACGGAAAATAACAACATGAAGTAAAAAGAACTAATGTCATCACTTCATGCCACATTTTTTTCTATAGACATCTACTATTGTTTCCTCAGCGCAATAGGAATTCTAACTAAATGCTTTCCATCATTCCATGCCAAACTTCCAAAGGTAAATTTACTCATTCTTTGATGAGTAGATGTGATTTTTACCTCAAATGAAATTTTCTTTGTTTTCGAATTGAACTTCAAAATATGTGGACTTACTTCAATTACAGTATTTCTTGAAGGTTTAATCACTACTTTGTATATCGCGTTGACATTCCCAACATTCGTAACAGATAGTAACTGAGTTTTTAAGATTTGGAATAGATATTGAAGGGAGATTTAAATCTAACCTAGAAGGTACTTCATTAGGACATAATGCCTGATGAAGTTGATTTTTCTTTAGTTGCATTATAAACTTTATCATTACTATATCCTAAACTGCAAAGATAATTCAAATAATCATTTTTATCCATATCATACACTAATCCAGGATCTGTTGCTCCATTTGGATTACAAATACCACCTCCAAAATCAAATGGATCAGCAATTTTATTTCCTTCTCCATCTGAAAATATTTCAGATTTATATGTATCCTCATTCCATGCTACAAAATTTAAAAAATTATTAGATTTTCTTTTTTTGTAATTTAGAACTATAACAAGTACAATTGTACGGATTTTATTATCAGTATATATAACTTAGATTCGTATGATATTAATTAAGTACCCGTTGTTACAAGTGCGGATTTGATAGCAGCAGGAGACCAATCAGGATGTGCCACTTTGAGGAATGCAACAATTCCTGAGACATGAGGAGCTGCCATGGATGTTCCTGACTTGAATTGAAATCCATTGTATCCTTTGGGAGGAAGAGTTGCTGCAAGTATATTTACACCCGGAGCTGCAACATCGGGCTATAACAAACAAATTATTCTTAGAAATTATGCAAAAATAAGTACAACAAACCAAAAATAAGTTTGACTAGGACTTTAAACAAGATATAATTATATATTTACCTAATTACCTTCAAAATTTCTGGGGCAAAAGCATTGGGGCCTCTTAATGATAATTTAGGAACCTTTAGGACTACATCTTGGCCCTCAACTACTTCAGATATACCCAATTTAATCATAGGATCTTTGCTACTGTTGCAAATATTTAACAACAAATTAATGTTCACTAATATAAACATGCAATTATATATTTTCTAGTAGTAAAGGGAAAAAAGTCTGAAAAATACTCCAACTTTGGCCGAAATTGTTGTTACAATACCAAACTTTATGATGACATTTTACCCCCTGCACTATTTAATAGTGTATTTTAAAGGTATATATGTGCCCACGTGGACACATTACTATTTATAATGATATAATCTTTATGATGTCCACGTGGGCACATATATACCTTTAAAATACACTATTAAATAGTGCAGGGGTAAAAGGTTCTTTCTAAAGTTCGGTATTGTTACAACAATTTCAATCAAAGTTCGAATATATTTCAGACATTTTTCCCTATATATATATCATGAAGATAAGAGTTAAGAGAGTATATGGTTACTTGGATTGAGATTGTTGAAAATAATCAAATATTTGATTTCCTTGCTCCAAATCAACATAAAAAATTGGTAAAACTTGATTGAACTCAGCAATTTGAGTAAAAGGGGAACTAGGAACAATGAAAGCCAAAGCACCAATAGTTTTTAGAGTCTTCAAAGACATAGCTATATCTTGTTGGTGTTGAAATAACAACTTTTCCTTTCACTTCAGTGGTAAGAGATTAAATTTCTTCAAAACTGAAAATAAAAAATATATTATTATCTTGTATATAAACTATATTGGATGATATATGCAATATATATTTCACTTACTTTGTTATATTTCCAAAAGTGATCAAAGGACCAAAGATTTCCTCCTTAAAAATTCCCTGACCCTACAATTAGTCAACAAATAAATTAATCAGGATTTTCATTAAGAGGTATCAATGATTATAGTAAAGAAATAATTATAAGGCTAATAGGGCTTTAACACGTAACCTCGAAGAATTTTTGCAACCACTTAAGAGTCAGGTCCAGTATTTCCACCAGCAGCAATAACAGGTATGCCATGAGATGCTGCATGATAAGATCCAATCCCCAACATACTCTCTTCATTAATATCAGCAGAATTTATAGAACCATAACTACCAATAGATGCTGATAATAAGTCAACTCCATCTTTTATAGCATCATCAATACCAGCAAGAACATCAGCACCATTACAATGTGCTGCTCCATTATCTTCCCAACGTATCTATTCAAAACATCATATTAGTGTGATCACATAATAACATCCCACGGGCCACGTGTATTATGCCACGTTAATAATACCTTATAAATAGCTAACCGTGCAAGTGGTGCCCCTCCTCGTACTGTTCCCATATTAACATAAGAACCAGCAGCTGTAGAAGCACAATGACTACCATGTCCAACTGCATCTATTGCTGATAAATTATGATTTTTTTGGAGCATAGTCTGGTTTAGTTTCGTATCTTCCATAAACCCTTTTATGTACCAACGAGCACCAATTGTTTTTTTGTTACAATGTTTTGTAGCATTGAAATTTCCTTCAGATTTGCAAATACCTTTCCATCGAGATGGAATTGGACCCATCTCGATGGAATTAGTAATTAGTTTTTCTCATAAATAGCTTTGGAATATAGTAAAGTCTACAAGAAAGAAACAATAACAACAATAAAATAATAGGATAATTGAAACACAATACATAACATATGACAAGAACTATGAGGATACGACTAGTACTACGACAAGCACTAACAAGTCTAAACCTATGCACGACAAGACAATAGTTCACCCCTACTATAACTTTCTACCCTATTGTGCGGCTTTCATTCCTTCCTATCTAGAGTCATGTCCTCGGTAATATGAAGTTGCGTCATGTCCTGTCTAATCAACTCCCCTCAATACTTTTTTCGGCCTACCTCTACCCCTCAGAGTACCTCCTATAACCAACCTCTCCCACCTCCTCACCGGGGCATCATCGCACCCCCTTTGCACATGCCCAAACAATCTCAACCTCGCTTTCCTCATCTTTCAGACAACTTATGATTCCTAATCGTGTCACTCCTAGAATGCCCAAACATTGATGTCAACATGCATCTTCTAAACAAGTGAGCTCTTGACTGACCTACACTCCACTCCATACAATAATGATAGTCTAATTAACCACCATTGTATAAAATTTACCATTAAGTTTAAGTGGTACCTTCTGATTACATAAGACTCTAGAGGCAAGCCTTCATTTCATCGTCGTTGTTCCACTACCTTGGAGTACAGACCCAAGATACTTAAAGTTTTCTCTTTTGGAAATAGTTTGTGTGGGAAGCCTCACTTCTACTTCTGCTTCATCCAACTCAACACTGAATTCGCACTCCAAATACTCCATTTTGGTCCTTCTCAACCACAACCTTTCGAACTCCAGAATTTGTCTCCAAACCTCCAACCTAGTATAACTCTATTTTGTGTCTCATTAACCTATATTATGTCATCCACAAGTACCATACACCAAAGAACCTTATCTTGAATAGACCGCGTCAACTCATCTATCACCAAGATAAATAGAAAAGGGCTAAGAACTGATTCCTAGCCTCATCTCAACTGAAAACTGCTCTTAAGTCTTCTCCCACCTTTATAACCCGAGTTTTTTCTCCATCATATTGGTACTTTATTGCCTAATATACATCATCGGGATACCTTTAGCTTCCAAACACCTCAAAAAACATTCCTTGGGATTTTTTCATAGACCTTTTGAAGGTCAATGAACACCAAATGAAGGCCCCTCTTACTTTCCCTATACTTCTCCACCAATATCCGCGCAAGGTGGATAGATTCAGTAGTCGAACGCTCCTACATGAATCCAAATTGATTCTCAGAAATGGACACCCATTTCCTCTCCTTTATATCCGTTACTCTCTCTCAAACCTTCATAAAATGACTTAGCAATTTGATATGCAGTAATTGTTACAATTTTTTATATCATCCTTGTTCTTGCATAATGAAACCATTGTACTCCACTTCCATTAGTCGGACATTTTTATCGTCTTAAAAATAACATTAAATAAACTAGTCAATCACTCCACATCTGCCTTATATGTGCTCTTATAAAATTTCATTGAAATCTCATCAGGTTCGGTCATTCTTCATTTACTCATCCTACTAATAACATGTCTAACCTTCTCAACCCTAAAACACCTACAGTACCCAAACTCTTTCGTAGTGCATCAATTCATCCAACACAATGTCTCGGTCTCCTTCTTCATTTAAGAGTTTGTGGAAGTATGTTTGCCATCTTTGCTTAATAGAGGTCTATTCCACCAACACCTTGTGTTCCTCATCCTTGATGCACTTCACTTGATCCAAGCCGTGAGCGTTTCTCTCTCTCGCTTTCGCGAGTCTATACAATTTTTTATTTATATTCTTTTCCCCTAGATCAATATACAAGCATTCAAAAGTTGTATTCTTAGAAGCCGTAATCTCTAAATTAGCTTTTGTATTCATTGTCTATTAGACTTCTTTAAGCATCCTCTTCTCTTCCTCATCTACACACTCTACTAACTTCGTATATGCAATCTTCTTTGCTTTCATTTTGGCTTAGATTTTTACATTCCACCACTAATCTCATTTATGACCATCGATGTTACCCGTTGATATCCCTAGCACCTCTGTAGCTGCTTCCTTTATGCAACTAGTTGTCTTATCTCATATGTTGTTCACATCCCCACTACTACTCCAAAACCCCATACCAATCAACTTGTCCCCCATCTCTCAAGAAAGGGCAGGGGTCAAGCCTTCTCATTTAATCCTTGATTAGTTATATAAGGTCTTCTTCCTCCAATCCCTCTTAATCTCTAAATCCATCATCAAAAGTTTGTGTTGGGTAGTAAGATTTTTAGTCAGATTAACCTTGCAATTCTTACAAAGACCTCTATCACCTTTCCTAAGGCGTAAGTAATCTACCTGAGTCTTAATTAGTTACCGTGCTACGAAAGGTAACCAAGTGTTTCTTCCTCTCCAGAAAGCACGAGTTATAATCAACTACCAACTCAAAAGCTTTAGCAAAATTCTGAAATGAAGCTCCACCTCCATTCCTCTCCCCAAAACCAAAGCCTTCAAAGCCTCTATGAACATCACCAAAGCCACAAGATGTTGTCCTGATATGGTCATTAAAATCTCCACCAATGAAAATCTTTTCAGAGTTTGGTATACCTTTCACTATCTCGTTCAAATCCTCTTAAAAAAGCTTTTTGACCTCCTCATCCAGGCCCACTTGAGGCGCATAAGCGCTAATTACATTCGAATTAACCCCCCAACGACTAGATTAATCATTATCGCCCTATCATTGATCCTTTTAACCTCCACCACTTGCTCGATAAGATCCCCAACAACTAAAAATACCTACTTCATTTCTATCTCTCGACCTTATTGAGTACCACAACATAAACATGTCCACATTCCGAGCCTTGATACATTTTTCCATCTGGTCTTCTTTTAACCTCTACACTTGCTAATTAGTCCTCCTCTTTTTGAGAATCTTCACTAGCTCTATGGACTTCTCCGTATGTTCCACAATTCTACTCTCAATTTAGGAGAACCCGTGACCCACTTACCAATACTATCTCTCACCCCAGCCTCAACCAAAGACATGACCCTAGTTCACCATCATTCTCCAAAACCACTAGGAAGGTGTAAACTTAGTCTAAAATGTAAATGAAATAGGATTCTACTAAAACTACTGAATCAAACGGAGAGTCTATCACCAATTGACAATACTAAATACCGAAGAAAAACAAGAAATAATATAATAAAATCAGGGATGAAACTATATGCAAGAATCAACAACCACTCAGTGATATACGGAAATTACTACACCAAACCCAAAGGCAAAAAATCTCTTTTAATAATAAGTAGATTTTGAAATCTGCTATTTAGTATTCAAACTTAAGTATTTAGATGTATATTCAAAATTAATCATTAATTTTAATACACATCACAATATTCAAATATATGTTCAAATTTAAATGTCTTATTCTTAATAAGAACAAATGATATCTAATTTTATGAATTATCTTTACACTACCAAATAAACAAATTAGATCATTTCTTAAAACTAAGAAGAAAATTAAACCTGAATCTAAAACGCCAATGATTGCTCCATCACCCTGATTTGTTTTGTTGAGAAGATTGTTGGGAGAATTTCTAGAAAGACCCAAAAAATCCCAACTCCTTGAAGTATGAGTCTTATAAAGAGGATTTTTTATAACTCGAACCACATTAGATAATTCTGAAATGCAATAAAAATGCGTATATCAAGAAAGTTATTTTCTTTTATAAATTTTATGTTGTGTTAGTATATGAGGTACAAATGCATGATAATACCTCCAATTTGTTTGGCTTGAGAATTAGTGAGCTTAGCAGCAAATCCAGAAAAACCATGTCTATAACTATACATCATCAATTTTTTGGCTTCTTCCTTACTGCATAACGACGATACACATCACAAGTCACTCATAAGATAATTATAAATAAATATAATCTAAAACATTATTAAGAAACAAAAGTTGGTTAAAAGATTACTCCTAACTAACAACTTTCTACAATATTTTGGTTAAATTGCATTAATTATGTAAAATATTTTTGTAGATAAAAAAAATGATGTAGTCAAATTAAGGTATTAATAATTATTAATAAACATTCATAGTAATGTATTATACATACCTTCCAACCACTTGACTTAAAATGTCATGATGTGAATCAGTAATAAGTTCATGATCATCGTGTGGCTTGTGTCCCAAGTAAATAATATAAATCTGTAAATTCAAATAGGATACAATCAAGCACCAAATTACAATAGTTAATTTTTATGAGAAATTAAATACTTTATAATTTTTTTTAATAATATCTTAAATATACCTTAGAATCAGCTTCATCTACTTTTGCAATTATTTCACATAGACAAGTGAAGATTAACAAGAAAAATAAAAGAAAAAGAGAAGAAGTTAGATTATTCATTTTGTTGAATTCTCTCTGTGATAATTTGAGAAAATAACCCAACTTTCAAAAACATTAATTTTGGTTAATTAAATTTGATAATACCTCAAGCCTTATATATAGCTTACTCTTCAGTCTTCACCACACAAAGTAGAGAAAAATAATGCGTGATTCATATTTTAAGTATATTACTCATTCACTTGAGTACAAGAAAAACTATGATCCATACTTTTATATATTCCTTTAATAATGGTTTTGTCGTTTATATGTTTTAAGAACATATATATACTTTATATATTATGTTTGATCACAAAAGGTTCATCTTCACATGCATAAAAGTAAACGTGAGTTGAAAATTGATTTTTGTTTTTAAAGATAGAGTGAGATTGTTGAAACTATAGTTGAAATTTATCTCCAAATGTAGTTGGATACAAATCTTCATTATCATCAATTTGTTGCAAATTGATCTGAAATTGTTTGAATTTGTCTTTGATCTTAGGCATATTTATATGCCTAAGTTGTCAATAATTGCCCATAAGTTAATAAGATTGAAAGATAATCTCTAGTCATTAGCTTAAATTTTGGTGTAAATTGGAATGATTGTACACTTACACACATGATTAGTTGTTTCAGGAACTCTCAAGGGAATTGGAGTCAACTTGAAGAAAAGGGACGTAAAAGAGAATGAAAAGCGGCCAAGGATGAAGACCCCAGGGCCAGGCGCACTGCTAGGCGCGAGGCGCCAAGGGCCAACATTCAGAGACGCCTCTCAGGCGCTCTGAGAGGCGCGACGCGTCTCTGCCAAAAGTTCAGAAGCAAATCTCATGCGCGATGCTAGGCGCAACGCCCCACCATGATGCCAATTTTTTCAGTGAACATTCAATTAAAAAGGACTCCTTGTTGGTTTAGGATTAGGTCTTAGTTTTTCTAATTATTATAAATAGACCTCTAGGGTTCATTAGTAAGGGTTCGACTTTTGATTTAGTGTGCAAGGGCAAGAATTCAAGTTTGTAATAGGTTTCAATCCTTAACTCCTCTATTTTTAGGAAATCGCATGAACTATTGTATTTTCTTGTTTTCTAAAAGCATGAGTAGCTAAACGCCCTAGTTCTGGGGCTGTAGCTACGAATGGATTGTTGATTATTTAAGGCTTTATGAATTAATTCTTAGTTGTCATCATAAGTTACTTCTATATTCTTGTTTTAGTATTTCTTGATTGGCCATCTAGAGATAAATCTATTGTTTAACCTTAAAATCGAGAGAAGAGAGATTAGATAGACCAGAGGATATAAAGAGCTTGATCGACCCGTTAAGTCGAGGTGATTTGTGTTCAGGAGTGACGCCCGGACGAACAACTCGCTTGGTTACGAAATATGATGATATATAAATGCTCGCCAATTAGTCTATTTATCCCCGCTCAACGATGTAGTTAGGTAGATAATTGGGGTAGGCGACGAGAGGTGTATAGCCCGACTCATATAATTAACCCTATAAACCAGTAACTTGACAACAGAATTTAGTTCTATGCCGATAATATGATATATGATATTCAGTATATGCTGAAACCCTGGAATTGCTTTAAACTTGCTTGAAACATTATATCAAAGTTGTTCACAATTAGTTACTTTTATTTAGTTCATAATTAGTAGTAATTAACAATCAATCACCAACTCTTTAAAAATGTTACTTTTACCTTTATTTGTAGAATTAAGTGTTAAATATAAATTGATCATAAGTCGCTTGTGAACGATAACTTGTCTCTTCAAGAATCTATATTACTTGCGCGACCACGTACACTTGCATGTATACTGGGGAGCAACAAGTTTTTGGCGCCGCTGTCGGGGACTTAGAAATTGATTTATATTGAATCTTCTTAAGTCTACAATTAGATTATTTGGCTATTAAGTACTTGCTCTTAGCTTGTTTTTGCAGGCACTTGACTTTCAGATCTGGCTAGGAAAGGAGAACTTGTTAAACCATACAACGAACATGAACTAGTTCTACGACAGCGCAGAAAAATGAATCTAGGACGAGGAGAATTGGGTTTAGGTAATCCGAAAAACATTGATGATGAGAATCAAGACAACTTGAATAACCTAAAAAACGTAAACAACCAAAGGAACCCGAATAACCAAAGAGTACCGCCTTTCGTACCCACAAGACCAGTTCGTGATGTGGCAGTCCCACTCACAGCCAACTTGGCATCTAGTATTAGGAAACCTCCACCGGGGGATAGATTCGAACTAAAGCAGAACATGGTACATATATTCCATACTAATGGGCAATTGACTGGTCTCCCCCATGAGGATCCTCAAGTCCATCTAGGACTTTCATAGACATTACCAATACATACATCCCAATTGGAGTCTCTTCAGACTATGTAAGGTTGACTTTGTTCCCATACTCATTGTTAGGAGCTGCAAGGCGTTGGTTAGACTCTAAGCCGCCAAACTCCATCACTACTTGGGATGATCTAGCAAATAAGTTCTTGAGTCGATTTTTTCCATCCAAGAAAACTGCCAAGCTGAGGGGTGAGATAATAAACTTTGCTCAAAAGCAAGGAGAAGACATGTACCAAGCATGGGCGCGTTTCAAACAAATGTTGAATGCTTGCCCACACCACATGCAAACCAATAAGGTACTTTGTCACACTTTCTTTGAAGGTTTAAACTATAATGCTCGTTCTCTTCTTAATAGTGCAGCAGGTGGACAAGCCCTAGCCATAACGAGTGAAGAGTTCTTCGCCTTACTCGATAATTTTTTTGAAGGGAACCAAGGGTATGAGGGTGAAATGTCTAGAACTCTAAACCAAAAGGCTGCAGGGATCTTAGATGTAGACCAAGCTACTGCCATAAATGCCAAATTAGATGCAATGCAACATAACATTACATTGCAATTTAAACAAATTGCTCTAAATCAGGCTCCGATAAATGTAGTACAACAGGTAGCAAATTGGTGTGAGGTATGTGGTAGTGGAACTCATGAAACCGAGCAATGTGAGGCAAATCCGGATTCCGTAAACTATGTGGGTAATGCGCAAAGGGGCGGAGTTCAACAAAATTATGGTAATACTTACAACCCTAGTTGGAAGAACCATCCTAACTTCTCATGAGGTGGTAACCAAAACCAAAATCAGGCACAAGGGGTTAACCAATACCGTTCTCAAGGGGTTGGGCAACAATACTACAATCCTAACCCAAACTCAAATTCTAGTGCACCAAAAGGGGGGATGACCAATGAAGAGCTACTCCAAAAGTTCATGACTGAAATAGGGACCAAATTAAACGCTAGAATAGATAAGCAGGATGAGAACATTAGAAACATCCAGATGTCCCAAATGAATTTAGAGAAACAAGTTGCGCAAGTGGAAAATTCTTTGAACTTGCGACCCCAAGGTGGGTTGCCCGGTGATACTGAGCCCAATCCAAAGCAATTGCATGCGGTAAGTACGAGAAGTGGGATGCAATTAGAGGAACTAGCTCCAAAGAAGAGAGACACTGAGGTAAGTAACAAAGAAAAGAATGTGGAAGAGGTAGTAAAAAGCTCCAAAGTTAAGGTACCCATTCCTAAAAAGAAATTACCACCTCCATTTCCACAGAAGCTCAAAAAGCAAAATGAAGATGAATGGTTTAGTAAGTTTCTCTCTCTCCTTAAATAGGTTCACATTAATCTACCTTTGGTTGACATTTTGCAGGGTATCCCGAAGTATGCTAAATACGTGAAGGACATTGTGGCTAGCAAGAGGAGGCTCACGGAATATGAAACTGTAGCACTTACTGAGGAGTGCAGCTCAAGGATTCAAAACAGACTGCCCAAAAAGTTAAGAGATCCGGGTAGTTTTACTGTGCAGATTACAATTGGGCAAAGTGTTCATGCCCGGGGGTTGTGTGATTTGGGGGAAAGTATAAATTTGATGCCCTTATTTTTGTATCTAAAGCTTGGATTGAGTAGTCCAAAACGAACCACTGTTATTCTTCAACTTGCTGATAGATCCATTGCTAAGCCAGAGGGGGTGGTAGAAAATGTGTTAGTGCAAGTAGGTTCATTGATCTTTCCAGTAGATTTTGTGGTCTTAGACTTTGAACCAGATCCTGAAGTTCCATTCATTTTGGGACGTCCTTTCTTGGCAACGGGTAGGGCATTGATTGATGTAGCAGCTGGTCAATTAACCATGAGGGCACATGATAAGGTAGAGGTATTTGGTGTTTACCGCGCTCTAAAATTACCTTCTATTTATGAAGAGTTGTCTGCTATTACTGTGGTTGATCACATAGTAGAGTCACAATTAGTTGTGCCTTAAGACCCCTTAGAAAGAGTATTAATAGGTCATAAGAGAGATGAAAACACTAAGGCTCAAGAGATAGAAACATGTCTGAATCTGGCACTTGTGGAGCCTCACAAGCGGTGGGTAGAACCATTAGAGTGAGAGTTAGGACCGCCACCCAAACCCTCCATCGAGGAACCCCCAAAGCTGGAACTGGAAACACTGTCGTCTCACCTCAGGTATGCATTTTTGGGTACTAACGAAACTTTGCCTGTGATACTTTCTGCAGAGTTATCTGAAATACAGGTTGGAGCGGCATTGCAAATCCTAAAGCGGAGAAAGAAAGCTATTGGATGGAAGATGGCTGACATTCATGGGATTAGTCCAGCATTATGTATGCACAGAATTTATATATAAGAGGATCACAAACCAAGTGCACAACACCAACGTCGACTAAATCATTTGATGAAAGAAGTGGTGAGAAAAGAAGTAATAAAGTGGCTAGATGCTGGAATTGTGTACCCTATCTCTGATAGTAAGTCCTGTACAATGTGTTCCCAAGAAGGGAGGTATGACAGTTGTTAGGAACGAGAAAAATGAGTTGATTCCTACTAGAACAGTGACCGGGTGGAGGATTTTCATGGATTACCGGAAACTAAATGATGCTACCCGGAAAGATCACTACCCCATTCCATTCATTGATCAGATGCTTGACCGACTAGCAAGACAGGAGTACTATTGTTTCTTAGATGGGTTTTCCGGTTACAACCAGATCTTGATTGCACCCGAAGATCAGGAAAAGACCACGTTCACTTGTCCTTATGGTACCTATGCTTTCAAACGCATGTCATTCGGACTTTGCAATGCACCGGCGATTTTTCAAAGGTGTATGATGGCCATTTTTCATGATATGGTGGAAGACTTTGTAGAGGTGTTCATGGATGATTTCTCCATTTTTGGGAAGTCTTTTGAGGTATGTCTCTGAAATCTTGATAAAGTACTTGCTAGATGTGAGGACACTAACTTAGTTATAAACTGGGAAAAGTGTCATATTTTGGTCAGAGAGGGGATAGTGCTAGGACACAAGGTGTCTAAGTCTGGTTTAGAGGTTGATAAGGCCAAGGTAGAAGTTATTGAAAAATTGCCCCATCCCATTTCTGTAAAAGGTGTGCGTAGTTTACTTGGTCATGCAGGTTTTTACAGGCGATTCATCAAGGATTTTTCTAAGATTGCAAGACCTATGTGCAGTCTCTTGGAGAAGGAGGTGAAGTTCGACTTTGATGAGATGTGCTTAAAAGCTTTTGAGATGTTGAAGAAGAACTTAATTGAAGCTCCCATCTTAATTGCTCCTGATTGGGAATTACCATTTGAACTCATGTGTGATGCAAG
>JAJOOO010017330.1:0-18891 GCA_029582685.1 Solanum piurae
AGTATTGTTTAAGTGGTGTACGGGATTGTCCCGAATTTTGTACTCTAAAGTATTAGATGGTTTTGAGACATCATGTATAAAGTCTAGAAAGTCTTCCGCTTGCTATAAACATTTCTTTGAAATGTTTTCTTGGTAAATAAAGTTATAAATTCCTTATGGTTTTAGTGTTTATGCGATGAATGAATGCTAAGAGGCTTGTATTAGACCTCTTCGAGGTCGAGTACGCCGGTTACGACTAGGGGGTGCTCCCGGGTCTACATCGTAGTCCATTTAAACTTAGGCATGACCCTAGTCGCTAATAGAGAAGATGTTATTTATACGTTAGTCTTAACCATTTTAGAACATTTTAATGGTAGATTTACCAATCAGTATGAAACTGTGTGTACCCTTTTCAATGGACTACGATGTAGGCATTTAGGAGAATTCTGGTGGTATAAAGATACTTATATGAGTAGGGTAATGGAACTACCCGAAAATAACCTTGAGTATTGGAAGGCTAAGTTATAGACGGTCTCCCCCTATTATTTGTTGTAAAAGTCAAGAAAACTCTTAGGGATCTTCTAGGTCAAATTCCTTATGGCACTTATACTTATGGAAAATTGATAGGAGTGTGTACCCAAGAGGGTATATACTTGTGCAATGAATTAAGATTATCTCGATAGCTTAAGATGGATAAGCTTAGAGAAAGATCTCAGTTAGGGGACTTCTGTGTCCATTTTAGATTACCCAGTACCTCTGCTAATAGCAAAACGACCGAATAGGGAGAATCCAACCCTGATAAACCTTATACGAAGAAGAGGTCTAGACGCAGGTCTAGAGAAGAACGTGAAGAGCGAAGAGCTCATCGTAAATCAAATAGATTTACCAAAAATAGGTCTAGGACGGAACTCACTAAGATCAAGTGTTACAAATGTGGAAAATTTGGGCATATAGCACCAAATTGTAAGCTTGAAAAGCTAAAAACCTTAGAGCTAGATGATGAGCTACACGACAAGGTCTATAGTTTCCTTTATACATCAGGATCTGAGTCAGATTATGATTCTGAATCAGGTTCTAAAGAAGAAATTGAATTGCCTCAATCCGCTAATAATCAGCAGGTAAATACGAATATGAATGCTTGTATTTGTCGTGATGATATCTGTTGATGTGAAAATGATTAATTTTATAAATTGCAATCTCAATTTGAAGATTTGAATAGCAATACTATTACTTCTGATAATGTGATTGAACTTATGAAAGAAGTTACTGATAATAATTTGCGTGAAAAAATTATCCAATTAGTTGTTAATAACAATGCTAGTTCTTCAAAACCTATTGAAAAACCCAAAAATGATTTTGAATTTGAATATTCTGCACCATATTCTTTGTCTGATGTTAATAAGAGGCTTAATAAACAGCCTATTTCTACTCGAGATTCTTCGTTTGATGACTTAAAAGGAGAAATTGAAAAATTGAAAGAAGAGATTAAATCTCTTAAACAAAATCAAATGATTTACGCTCATCGTATTACTCAAATTGAAAATATTCATAACAAGGGAAAATAAATTGCTGCTGAAGAAAATACTCTTGCAAAACCTTTCAATCTTGATCCAAAACAAGGTATGTTTTTGGGAATGATGCAAATTGTTACAACTCATAAATGGTATGTTAAATGCACCATATTAATTGATAATATTTTTTCTATAACTGATATTGCTAAGATTGACAGCGGAGCAGATGTTAGTTGTATTCAAGAAGGTCTTGTGCCTAGTAAATATTTTGAGAAAACAACTCACATGGTTAAATCTGCAACCGGACATGCTTTAGATATAAACTATAAATTGCCTAACATGCGTATTTGCCAAAATAAAGTTTTCATTCCGCATTTCTTGTTTTTGGTCAAAGATCAGTTATACCCTCCAATTATACTTGGAACACCTTTGATAATTGCTATTTATCCGTTTACCAACATAACTGCTAAAGGATTCTCTACTACATATAAAGATCAGGATATTAGTTATACTTCCATCACTGATCCTATTTCTCATGATATTAATACTTTGATTAATATGAAACAAAAGCATGTTGATTCTTTACAACTCGAAATATTTAGCATGAATATATTTGATACTTTAAAATCCACTAAAGTACAGGAAAAAATTAAATTAATTTCCAAACAATTGGCTGTTGATATTTGTGATGATCACCCTAGTGCTTTTTGGAATCACAAAAAGCATACTGTCACTCTTCCATATGAAGATAGTTTCTCTGAGGATAATATTCCTACAAATTTTCGTCCTTGCCAGATGAACGCCGAATTGGTTGAATTCTGCGAAAGGGAAATTGATAATTTATTAGAAAAGGGTTTGATTAAACCTTCTAAATCCCCTTGGTCTTGCATTGCATTCTATGACAATAACGCAACAGAGAAAGAACGTGGTGTCCCAGGTTAGTTATAAATTACAAACCTTTAAATAAATATTTAAAATGGATTAGGTATCCTATTCCAAATAAAAAGGATTTATTGTTAAGATTATATGACGCCAATATATTTTAGAAATTTGATTTAAAGTCAGGATATTGGCAAATCCAAGTATTTAAAGAGCATTCTTATAGAACGGCTTTTAATGTCCCATTTGGACAATATGAATGGAATGTCATGCCATTTAGCTTGAAAAACGCCCCTTCTAAATTCCAGAAAATTATGAATGATATTTTCAAACCTTATTTAGAATTCATTATTGTTTATATTGATGATATTTTGGTTTATTCAAAGACTCTTGAAATGCATATTAAGCATTTAGACATTTTTAAGAAAATCGTTATATAAAATGGTTTGGAGATTTCTAAACCAAAAATGAGTTTATTCCAAACAAGTGCTAGATTTCTAGGACATCTTATTTGTCAGGGGTGGGTAACCCCCATTCAAAGATCTATTGAGTTTGCGTCTAAATTTCCTGATGTTATTACAGATAGGACGCAATTACAAAGATTCTTGAGAAGTTTAAATTATATTTCCCCTTTTTACGAAAATCTATCTCGAGATTTAACTCCGTTATATGACAGGTTAAATAAGGATCATAAGTCACCTTGTACTGATAGTCTTACTACCTTGGTAAAGAATATTAAACTTTGTGTTTAATCTTTGCCATGTCTAACTCTTGCTAACTCTACTTGACAGAAGATAGTTGAGACTGATGCGTCTAATACTGGTTATGGAGGAATATTAAAACAAATTAATCCTCATGATAAAACTGAATATCTAATTAGATTTCATTCAGAGAAATGGAGCGATGCTTAGAAAAAATATGCGATGGTGGCGCATGAAATGTTAACAATCGCTAAATGTGTTCTAAAATTCCAGGATGATTTATATAATCAAAAGTTTTTGATAAAAACAGATGCGCAATCAGTTAAACACATGTTTGATAAAGACTTCAAACACGATGAATCTAAATTAATATTCGCCAGGTGGCAGGCACAATTAGCTCCTGTTAATTTTGAAATCCATTATAAAAAGGGAAGTGATAACTCTCTCCCAGATTACTTATACAGAGAATATTTAACATCATAATGGATTCCCTTACTCTTTTTCCCTTCTTTACTGATAAAACTTTAATTACTATATTAAAGGTCCTTTCGCTCAATAGAGATATGAAGGAAGTCATTTGCTGGAAAATCATCGATAGTATGGTGACGGATATTTTCACTATTTATAATTGTGAAGAAGTCATCGATTTTGATGATCAAAACTATTACTATCAAAATTATTATGATTTTTATGATCTTTATAATGATTAAGATGAAATGTTTGTTTGCAGGATGGACCCTCCTTGGATAACCAAGGCAAGCGGAAAAGGTAGTTATACTAGAGAAAGGGGAAGATCGTCCCAGGGATCATCGTTATATGGATCATCTTCCAATTCTCCTATTATATTACAACAAGGAGGAATGAGTTTGATAAACTCTAAAATCCCTCAAAGTACGGCATCATCGTCAGTACATCTAGATGATATTCCAGAAAGCAGTCCGTTATACGCACAACTACAGGCATACTTATCTGAAAAGAAGCAAAGTGATATTTTTGCATCTATAGAGAAAGAAGACAATGATGATATCAAGTCTTATGAAAAGGTAGCAAAGAGAGAAATGATATTTCTGCTAGAAAACTCTGAAATTCAGAGAAAGAAAGAACCTTGGAAGATATTTCAAAGGAACCTAGTAATTGGTTTATATTTGTCGGGTGAGTCATACAAAACCCGATCATATTACGAAACAATTTTGGTAAATACTGGGAGTGTTGAATTCCAACACTTTTCTGGCTACAATAACAGTGAGAATGTGTATAACTTCTCAAAAATGATAATTAAATAGATCATATATGTTGAAGATTGGGGCATTACCACCATGAAAGAAAGGCAGATCAGCCTAAACAAAGTCGCAATGAGTTTTACATATTGGGACTATATTAAGGCTTTTGATAAAGTCCTCCATTATATTAATGACATACACAAACATACTTGGTTTGTTAATATATGTGCAAAGATATTTGCAGAACCAATCCCGAACTGGTTTTTAAATTGGTGGTCTTACCACGGTCCGGCTATTAAAATCTTGTTTGATTCCTTCCTAAAATTATATAAAGAATCGGTAAAGGTTTCACCTGATCTTAATGAATTATATAACTCAGATCACATCTGTTATATGGAGAAGATAGATCAGATTTACTTCTTCATCGAATTTTCAGTCCCTTGGATTCATAAATGGAACCCCAAGGTGGGATTCACTGAAGAACAAATTCCTTGCTTATACATGACATATTATAATAATTTCTGTGATAAATTAATGAAAAAAAATCCCAAAACGAAAACTTTGTATGGGCAAGAATTGCTGGATCTTATTTCAAAAATGATTCAGGAATATAGTATTACTCCTCAAAAGGGAGTCATTGCTGATAGCTCAGTCAGGCATATTTCCTGGAAAATCTCCGTTCAAGATGGAGATAAAGAAACTATGATAAATGACTACTTAGAAGAGGTTAGGAGAAGTCTGCTTCTCAACATTAATCAATATGCAAAATCAGACACTTCTATGAGAAGTGAAGCAAGTGATGATGTTCGCGAAGATACAGACACTCAGCTACGTGGAGATTCGCTAGAACAAACAGAAGATTTTTTTTTCAACCTAAAGGGAAAAGAAGAGTGAAGTTTATCAAAAGAAGGATAAGCACAAGCAACAGTAAAAACACTGTTGGACAGAAGTAGATATACTGTTACTGGGACCGAGATAAAGACCCATTATCACTATACAAAGAAGCTTTCTTTTCCTATAAATAAGTGTGTTTTATTTTAGTAAAGAGAAGGTTTTAGAAACCCTCTCTCTTAATTTTCTCTCTCTCCTGTAAGAACTTTCTTGTAATTTGTGAGTTTGCCGGAGACTTACCAGAGTTTGAATAGAATAAAAATATTTCTCTAAGCCCTGGTGTTTGGCAACAAGGTACTTTCTATTTTCTTTCTCTTTCTTTACAGTACTAATCTTCTTCGATCTAAGTCGTGACTATGTACGGCTAAAGAATTATATCTATGTCGGATAACTAACGTCACTTTTATATAGACCATGAAAGATCTAGACTTTATCTAAATATGAATAAATTTATATATGGTTTCTTGACTTTGTTCCGAGATGCTGGTATAGTCAGATTGAATACAACAAGTTAGTGGCTTTGTCTTAGTGACTCCATCTATCCAACCGTGGTCTCAGCCCAATAAGGAGTAAAAAGGGAGCCTATACCCGGTTAGAACTGTTAGACACATGGGCTCACTAACAATACGTATTTGAATCTCGACAGACCCTTTGCTTGGGTAAAAGGATCTAGATCCTTCCATACAGTCATCAAACTATGTAAAAATTTATATATATTTTGATTCAGATTTCTTCCTTAAATTCGGATGTTAACAAGCTAGATTGAAGATGACCGCGCGGACTACCGCCCGTCTTCGGAGATCCTGTTTCGTTTGTATAAGAGCCTAGGAACTTTCATGGAAAATATGAGATTGATGTGAAGTATTTCGGCATAGATATATTCTCTTGATCATGGATCTAGGAGATACTAGTACTAAAAGTACTCGATTGGAAGAGGTAGATATACCTCTAAACCTTGATTTGTTAAACAAATGGACTATTCCAAAAATTGATATAAAACCATTTATAATTATGGTTGGTTTGATAAAATCTCTAATAAACAGCTTGTTAAACCAACTGAACAATCTCTGGCGTTGAATTCTTTTGAACAGACTATTCGTTTGTTAAATGAAAGAGATATTGATGTTTATAAAAATCAATACAAGTTCTTGCATATTGGAATGGTACAAATTGCTTTTGAGCCTTTGACTCTTAAAGGGTTACCTGAGACATTCTTAGTTGCTGTTCGCGATGCGAGAAATTTTAATTTTAGACAATCGTTGATGGGTTCAATTGAATCCATTGTTGCTTATGGTCCAGTATATTTTAATACTCAGCCTAATTTGCAGTTATCTCTGAGTGATTCTAATATATTAGATGCTTTAACCCTAAATGTTAAAACGCATAGTTATAATTATGCACCTGGGTCTGAATTGATTTGTTTGTCATATTGCATATATTATAAATTACTTGCTACTTTGAATCCTCGATGTAAATTATATAATACATCTGATCAAACTATTTTGGTAGAAACTAATTTTGCCAAATCTAAGATCACTACTAGAAGACCTATTAAATGGGAACAAATTAATTTTCCTACTACTTGGACATTAGAGTCTGTTATACCTACTGCTCAGCAAACTGACACAGTCACTAATTCTGAATATTCTCATATTACTCAGAATTGTGATGGTAAGATTTGTATTCAGTTTGATGAAAAAAGTGTTCCTTATAATAGACATTCATTTCCTGATAGAAGATCTCTTTTTATTCAACATTTTTCACCGATTGAACCGTTATATGGTCCAGCTCGTAATCGTGTTGCTTTTTTGCATACATTATCATCTATTATATCTGCTGATAAAAATAAAATCAAAATTGATCCTCATTTAAATATATTTCGAGTAAATGATAAATCTTCTGATATCTATGATAAGGATATTCCTTCTGCATCAAAAATGGATTTTAATCCTAATGATACCTGATGATGGACACGCACCAAATAGATTTTAGTCCAGGGTCACTAGCCCGAAAATATATTCAAAATGAATTTTCAAGTGATAAATGGAACCGATTTAAAACTTGGTTTTTTGACACTTATAGTGCCGATGATTTAATTAATATTTCTCAAGAGTTTTATGAAACTTGTGTGTTACATAATCATATTATGTTTTTTGTACCTTGGTTTACAACTACTTATTTGCCTTTATTCATCAACGTTCTTGAGCGATCTTATAAATATGAATCTGGTAATATTGTTAAATCTATTTATCCTTCTGAGGCATCATTTATTTTACCAAATAATACTGGTATTACTTTTACTGCCCTTCAAAAATTTATTGAAGAAGACGTTGCAGAAGTCAGCATCAATGAAATTAATAATTTAATTTTTCAAAATAATTATTTAGGACTTTATGTGAAAGTTTTGGGAGAACATATTAGTGCTCTTGATAAAAAATTAGACGAACTAACCGCCTTGCTAATTCAGATAAAAACTGATTTAAAATCTCCTGAAACAGCTTCTATCTCGCAGCAGGTAGTAGAACTTTTGGCTAATTTTCAACAATCCCCTGAGATTCAGGATTTTGTCTTCAAACCTCTTTTTGATTTAGAATAACTTCTTAATAAAAAGTTTTCTCAATTTAGTGCAAAACCGATGGATTTGTCAGAAAATTTTTCTGATGAAATAGAACAAGCTTTTGATTTTAAAGAGCATGTTGCATCAGAGTTTAATAAACTTCACGGTTATCTGAAAAATAATAGTGGTAATACTACTCAGTTTGCTCAAAAACCCAGCATGCAAACGTATTACTATACCAGACGTACCCCTCAAGATGTACTAATAGAGGAACGAGACTGGAATCAGACTAATACCTCATATAGTAGTTCTGAAATTTATGAATGGAATCTTGATGGTTCAACTGATAGACAATTAACCATTCTTGTCCATAAAATGCTAATGTATGCTACTAGCTGTAAAAATTTAAGGAGTACAGATAGAAATATTTGTAAAATGATTATTGCAGGTTTTACTAGACAACTCAGAGGTTGGTGGGACAATTATATGAGTATTGAAGCGAAAGCTGTTGTAATTAACGCTACCTCTAGTAATGAAGGAGTTGATAACTTAGGCATGGCCCTAGTCGCTAATAGAGAAGATGTTGTTTATACATTAGTCTTAACCCTTTTAGAACATTTTAATGGTAGATTTACCAATCAGTATGAAACTGTCCGTACCCTTTTATATGGACTACGATGTAGGCATTTAGGAGAATTTCGGTGGTATAAATATACTTCTATGAATAGAGTAATGGAACTACCCGAAAATAACCTTGACTGTTGGAAGGCTAAGTTTATAGACGGTCTCCCCCCATTATTTGTTGTAAGTGTCAAGAAAACTCTTAGGGATCCTCTAGGTCAAATTCCTTATGACACTTATACTTATGGAAAATTGATAGGAGTGCGTACCCAAGAGGGTATAAACTTGTGCAATGAATTAAGATTATCTCGACAACTTAAGATGGATAAGCTTGGAGAAAGATCTCAGTTAGGGGACTTTTGTGTCCAGTTTGGATTACCCAATACCTCTCCTAATAGCAAAACGACAAAAACAGGGAGAATCGAACCCTAATAAACCTTATAGGAGCAAGATGTCTAGACGCAGGTCTAGAGAAGAACGTGAAGAGCGAAGAGCGAAGAGCTCATCATAAATCAAATAGATTTACAAAAAAATAGGTCTAGAAGGGAACTCGCTAAGATCAAGTGTTACAAATGTGGCAAATTTGGGCATATAGCACCAAATTGTAAGCTTGAAAAGCGAAAAACCTTAGAGCTAGATGATGAGCTACACGAAAAGGTCTATAGTTTTCTTTATACATCAGGATCTGAGTCAAAGTAAGATTCCGAATCAGGTTCTGAAGAAGAAATTAAATTGCCTGAATCCGCTAATAATCAACAGGTAAATACGAATACGAATGCTTGTATTTGTCGTGATGATATCTGCTCATGTGAAAATGATGAATTTTATAAATTGCAATCTCAATTTGAAGATTTGAATATCAATACTATTACTTCTGATAATATGATTGAACTTCTGAAAGAAGTTACTGATAATAATTTGCGTGAAAAAATTATCGAATTAGTTGTTAATAACAATGCTAGTTCTTCAAAACCTATTGAAAAACCTAAAAATGAATTTGAATTTGAATATTTTGCACCATATTCTTTGTCTAAAATTAATAATAGGCTTAATAAACAACCTAATCCTACTCGAGATTTTTCGTTTGATGACTTAAAAGGATAAATTGAAAAATTGAAAGAAGAGATTAAATCTCTTAAACAAAATCAAATGATTTGCGATCATCGTATTACTCAAATTAAAAATATTCATAACAAGGGAAAAAACATTGCTGCTGGAGAAAATACTCTTGCAAAACCTTTCAATCTTGATCCAAAACAAGATATGTTTTTGGGAATGATGCAAATTGTTACTGCTCATAAATGGTATGTCAAATGCACCATATTAATTGATAATACTTTTTCTATAACTGATATTGCTATGTTAGTTGTATTCAAGAAGGTCTTGTGCCTACTAAATATTTTGAGAAAACAACTCACATGGTTAAATCTGCAACCGAACATGCTTTAGATATAAAGTATAAATTGCCTAACACGCGTCTTTGCCAAAATAAAGTTTGCATTCCGCATTTCTTCTTTTTGGTCAAAGATCAGTTATACCCTCCAATTATACTTGGAACACCTTTCATTAATGCTATTTATCCGTTTACCAACATAACTGCTAAAGGCTTCTCTGCTACATATAAAAATCAGGATATTAGTTATAAATTCATCACTGATCCTATTTCTCGTGATATTAATGCTTTGATTAATATGAAACAAAAGCATGTTGATTCTTTACAACTCGAAATATTTAGCATGAATATATTTGATACTTTAAAATCCACTAAAGTACAGGAAAAAATTAAATTAAGTTCCGAACAATTGGCTGTTGATATTTGTGCTGATCATTCTAGTGCTTTTTGGAATCGGAAAAAGCATATTGTCACTCTTCCATATGAAGATAGTTTCTCTAAGGATAATATTCCTACAAAGTCTCGTCCTTGCCAGATGAACGCCGAATTGGTCGAAATCTGCAAAAGGGAAATTGATAATTTATTACAAAAGGATTTGATTAAACCTTCTAAATCCCCTTGGGCATGCACTGCATTCTATGTCAATAATGCAGCAGAGAAAGAACGTGGTGTCCCCAGGTTAGATATAAATTACTAACCTTTAAATAAATATATAAAATGGATTAGGTATCCTATTTCAAATAAAAAGGATTTATTGTCTTATATGACGCCAATATATTTTCAAAATTTAATTTAAATTCAGGATATTGGAAAATCCAAATATTTAAAGAGCATTCTTATAGAACGGCTTTTAATGTCCCGATTGGACAATATGAATGGAATGTCATGCCATTTAGCTTGAAAAACCCCTCTTCTTATTTCCAGAAAATTATGAATGATATTTTCAACCCTTATTTAGATTTCATCATTGTTTATATTGATGATATTTTGGTTTATTCAAAGACTCTTGAAATGCATATTAAGCATTTAGACATTTTTAAGAAAATTGTTATACAAAATGGTTTGGTGATTTCTAAAGCAAAAATGAGTTTGATAAACTCTAAAATCCCTCAAAGTACGGCATCATCGTCAATACATCTAGATGATATTCCAGAAAGCAGTCCGTTATATGTATAGCTACAGACATACTTATCTGAAAAGAAGCAAAGTGATACTTTTGCATCTATAGCAAAAGAAGACAATGATGATATCAAGTCTTATGTAAAGGTAGCAAAGAAAGAAATGATATTTCTTCTAGAAAACACTAAAATTCAGAGAAAGGAAGAACCTTGGAAGATATTTCAAAGGTACCTAGTAAATGGTTTATATTTCTCGGTCAGTCATACAAAACCCGATCATATTACGAAACAATTTTGATAAATACTGGGAGTGTTGAATTCCAACAATTTTTTGGCTACAATACAAGTGAGAATGTGTATAACTTCTCAAAAATGATAATTAAACAGATCATATCAGTTGAAGATTGGGGCATTTCCACCATGAAAGAAAGGCAGATCAGCCTAAACAAAGTCACAATGAGTTTCACATATTGGGACTATATTAAGGATTTTGATAAAGTCCTCCATTATAATAATGATAGACACAAACATACTTGGATTGTTAAAATATTTGCAGTGATATTTGCAGAACCAATCCCGAACTGGTTTTTAAATTGGTGGTCTTACCACAGTCCGACTGTTAAAATCTTGCCGGATCCCTTCCTAAAATTATATAAAGAATGGGTAAAGGTTTCACCAGATGTTAATGAATTATATAACTCAGATCACATCTGTTATATGGAGAATATAGATCAGATTTACTTCTTCATCAAATTTTAAGTCCCTTGGATTCATAAATGGAACCCCGAGGTGGGATTCACTGAAGAACAAATTCCTTGTTTATACAGGACATATTATAATAATTTCTGGGAAAAATTAATGAAAAAAGATCCCAAAACAAAAACTTTGTATCGGCAAGAATTGTTGGATCTTATTTTAAAAAAGATTCAGGAATATAGTATTACTCCTCAAAATGGAGTCATTGCTGATAGTTCGATTAGGCATATTGCTAGGAAAATCTCCGTTCAAGATGGAGATAAAGAAACTATGATAAATGACTACTTAGAAAAGGTCAGGAGAAGTCTGCTTCTCAAAATTAATCAATATGCAAAATCAGAAACTTTTGTGAGAAGTGAAGCAAGTGATCATGTTCGCGAAGATACATACACTCAACTATGTGGAGATTTGCTACAACAAACAGAAGATTTTCTATTCAACCTAATGGGAAAAGAAGAGTGAAGTTTATCAGAAAGAAGGATAAGCACAAGCAACACGAAAAACACTGTTGGACAGCAGTAGATATACTGTTACTGGACCCAGATAAGGACCCATTATCACTGTACAAAGATGCTTTCTTTTCCTATAAATAAGTGTGTTTTATTTTAGTAAAGACCAGGTTTTAGATACCCTCTCTCTTAATTTTCTCTCTCTCTTGTAAGAACTTTCTTGTAATTTGTGAGTTTGCCGGAGACTTACCAGAGTTTGAATAGAATAAACATATTTCTCTAAGCCCTGGTGTTTGGCAACAAGGTACTTTCTATTTTCTTTCTCTTACTTTACAGTACTTATCTTCTCCGATCTAAGCCGTGACTACGTCCGACTAAAGAATTATATCTATGTTGGATAACTAGCGTCACTTTTATATAGACCATGAAAGATCTAGACTTTATCTAAATATGAATAAATTTATATATGGTTTCTTGACCTGTTTCCGAGATGCTGGTACAGTCAGATTCAATACAACAAGTTAGTGGCTTTGTCTTAGTGACTCCATCTAGCCAGCCGTGGTCTCAGCCAAATAAGGTGTAAAAAGGGAGCATTATACCCTGTTAGAACTGCTAGACACATGGGCTCACTAACAATACGTATTTGAATCTCGACAGACCCTTTTCTTGGGTAAAAGGATCTAGATCCTTCTATACAGTCATCAAACTATGTAAAAATTAATATATACTTTGATTCAGATTTCTTCCTTAAATTCGGATGTTAACAAGCTAGATTGAAGATGACCGTGCGGACTACCGCCCATCTTCGGAGATCCTGTTTCGTTTGTATAAGAGCCTAGGAACTTTCATGGAAAATATGAGATTGATGTGAAGTATTTCGGCATAGATATATTCTCTTTATCATGGATCTAGGAGATACTAGTACTAAAAGTACTCGATTGGAAGAGGTAGATATACCTCTAAACCTTGATTTGTTAAACAAATGGACTATTCCGAGAATTGATATAAAAACCATTTATAATTATGGTTGGTTTGATAAAATCTCTAATAAACAGCTTTGTAAAACAACTGAACAATCTCTGGCGTTAAATTCTTCTGAACAGACTATTCGTTTGTTAAATAAAAGAGATATTGATGTTTATAAAAATCAATACAAGTTCTTGCATATTGGAGTGGTACATATTGCTTTTAAGCCTTTAACTCTTAAAGGGTTACCTATGACATTCTTAGTTGCTGTTCGCGATGCGAGAAATTTTAATTTTAGACAATCGTTGATGGGTTCAATTGAATCCACTGTTGCTTATGGTCCAGTATATTTTAATACTCAGCCTAATTTGCAGTTATCTCTGAGTGATTCTAATATATTAGACGCTTTAAACCTGAATGTTAAAACGCATGGTTATAATTTTGCACATGGGTCTGAATTGATTTGTTTGTCATATCACATATAATATAAATTACTTGCTACTTTGAATCCTCGATGTAAATTATATGATACTTCTGATCAAACTATTTTGGTAGAAACTAATTTTGCCAAATCTAAGGTCACTACTAGAAGACCTATTAAATGGGAAGAAATTAATTTTCCTACTACTTGGACTTTAGAGTATGTTATACCTACTGCTCAGCTAACCGACGCAGTCACTAATTCTGAATATTCTCATATTACTCAGAATTGTGATGGTAAGATTTGTATTCAGTTTGATGAAAAGAGTGTTCCTTATAATAGACATTCATTCCCTGATAGAAGATCTCTTGCTATTCAACATTTTTCACCGATTGAACCGTTATATGGTTCAGCTCGTAATCGTGTTGCTTTTTTGCATAAATTATCATACATTATATCAGCTGATAAAAATAAAATCAAAATTGATCCTCTTTTAAATATAGTTCGAGTAAATGATAAATCTTTTGATATCTATGATAAGGATATTCCTTCTGCATCCGAAATGGATTTTAATCCTAACGATACCTGATGATGGACACGCACCAAATAGATTTTAGTCCAGGTTCACTAGCCCGAAAATATATTCAAAATAAATTTTCAAGTAATAAATGGAACCGATTAAAACCTTGGTTTTTTGACACTTATAGTGCCGATGATTTAAATAATATTTCTCAAGAGTTTTATGAAACTTGTGTGTTACATAATCATATTATGTTTTTTGTACCTTGGTTTATAAACACTTATTTGCCTTTATTCATCTACATTCTTGAGCGATCTTATAAATATAAATCTGGTAATATTGTTAAATCTATTTAGCCTCCTCAGGAATCATTTATTTTACCAAATAATACTGGTATTACTTTTACTGCCCTTCAAAAATTTATTGAAGAAGATGTTGCGGCAGTCAGCATTAATGAAATTAATAATTTAATTTCTCAAAACAATTATTTAGGACTTTATGTGAAAGTTTTGGGTGAACATATTAGTGCTCTTGATAAAAAATTAGATGAACTAACCGCCTTGCTAATTCAGATAAAAATTGATTTAAAATCTCTTGAAATAGCTTCTACCTCGAAGCAGGTAGTAGAACTTTCGGCTAATGTTAAACGACCCCACGATATTCAGGATTTTGTCTTCAAACCTCTTTTTGATTTAGAAGAACTTCTTAATAAAAAGTTTTCTGAATTTAGTGCAAAACCGATGGATTTGTTAGAAAATTTTGCTGATGAAATAGAACAAGCTTTTGATTTTAAAGAGCATGTTGCTTTAGAGGTTACTAAACTTCGTCGTTATCCGAAAAATAATAGTGGTAATACTACTCAGGTTGCTCAAAAACCCAACATGCAAACATATTACTATTCCAGACCTACCCCTCAAGATATCCTTCTAGAGGAACGAGACTGGAATCAGACTAATACCTCTTATAGTGGTTCTGAGATTTATGAATGGAATCTTGATGGTTTAACTGATTGACAATTAACCATTCTTGTCCATAGAATGCTAATGTATGATACTATCTGTAATAATGTAAGGAGTACAGATAGAAATATTTGTAAAATAATTATTGCAGGTTTTACTGGCCAACTCAGAGGTTGGTGGGATAATTATATGAGTATTGAAGCGAAAGCTGCTGTAATTAACGCTACCTCTAGTACTGAAGGAATTGATAACTTAAGCATGGCCCTAGTCGCTAATAGAGAAGATGTTGTTTATACGTTAGTCTTAACCATTTTAGAATATTTTAATGGTAGATTTACCAATCAGTATGAAACTGTGCGTACCCTTTTAAATAGACTACGATGTAGGCATTTGGGAGAATTTCGGTGGTATAAATATACTTCTATGAGTAGAGTAATGGAACTACCCGAAAATAACCTTCACTATTGGAAGGCTAAGTTTATAGACGGTCACCCCCTATTATTTGCTGTAAGAGTCAAGAAAACTCATAGGGATCCTCTAGGTCAAATTCCCTATGACACTTATACTTATGCAAAATTGATAGGAGTGTGTACCCAAGAGGGTATAAACTTGTGCAATGAATTAAGATTATCTCGACAACTTAAGATGGATAAGCTTAGAGAAAGATCTCAGTTAGGAGACTTATGTGTCAAGTTTGGATTACCCAATACCTCTCCTAATAGCAAAACGACAAAACAGGGAGAATCTAACCCTGATAAACCTTATAGGAAGAAGAGGTCTAGACGCAGGTCTAGAGTAGAACATGAAGAGCGAAGAGCTCATCATAAATCAAATAGATTTACCAAAAATAGGTCTAGGAGGGAACTCACTAAGATCAAGTGTTACAAATGTGGCAAATTTGGGCATATAGCACCAAATTGTAAGCTTGAAAAGAGAAAAACCTTAGAGCTAGATGATGAGCTACACGAAAAGGTCTATAGTTTTCTTTATACATCAGGATCTGAGTCAGATTATGATTCCGAATCAGGTTATGAAGAAGAAATTGAATTGCCTGAATCCGCTAATAATCAAAAGGTAAATATGAATACGAATGCTTGTATTTGTCGTGATAATATCTACTCATGTGAAAATGATGAATTTTATAAATTGCAATCTCAATTTGAAGATTTGAATATCAATACTATTACTTCTGATAATGTGATTGAACTTCTAAAAGAAGTTACTGATAATAATTTGCGTGAAAAAATTATCGAATTAGTTGTTAATAACAATGCTAGTTCTTCAAAACCTATTGAAAAACCCAAAAATGATTTTGAATTTGAATATTCTGCACCATATTCTTTATCTGAAGTTAATAATAGGCTTAATAAACAACCTATTTCTACTCGAGATTCTTCATTTGGTGACTTAAAAGGAGAAATTGAAAAATTGAAAGAAGAGATTAAATCTCTTAAACAAAATCAAATGATTTGCGGTCATCGTATTTCTCAAATTAAAAATATTCATAACAAGGGAAAAACATTGCTGCTAAAGAAAATACTCTTGCAAAACCTTTCAATCTTGATCCAAAACAAGGTATGTTTTTGGGAATGATGCAAATTGTTACTGCTCATAAATGGTATGTCAAATGCACCATATTAATTGATAATACTTTTTCTATAACTGATATTGCTATGATTGACAGCGGAGCAGATGTTAGTTGTATTCAAGAAGGTCTTGTGCCTACTAAATATTTTGAGAAAACAACTCACATGGTTAAATCTGCAACCGGACATGCTTTAGATATAAAGTATAAATTGCCTAACACGCGTATTTGCCGAAATAAAGTTTGCATTCCGCATTTCTTTTTTTCGGTCAAAGATCAGTTATACCCTCCAATTATACTTGGAACACCTTTCATAAAGGCTATTTATCCGTTTACCAGCATAACTGCTAAAGGCTTCTCTGCTACATATAAAAATCAGGATATTAGTTATACTTTCATCACTGATCCTATTTCTCATGATATTAATGCTTTGATTAATATGAAACAAAAGCATGTTGATTCTTTACAACTTGAAATATTTAGCATGAATATATTTGATACTTTAAAATTCACTACAGTACAGGAAAAAATTAAATTAATTTCCGAACAATTGGTTGTTGATATTTGTACTGATCACCCTAGTGATTTTTGGAATCGGAAAAAGCATATTGTCACTCTTCCATATGAAGATAGTTTCTCTAAGGATAATATTCCTACAAAGGCTCGTCCTTTCCAGATGAATGCCGAATTGGTCGAATTCTGCAAAAGGAAAATTAATAATTTATTACAAAAGGATTTGATTAAACCTTCTAAATCCCCTTGGGCATGCACTGCATTCTATGTCAATAATGCAGCAGAGAAAGAACGTGGCGTCCCCAGGTTAGATATAAATTACTAACCTTTAAAATATATAAAATGGATTAGGTATGCTATTTCAAATAAAAAGGATTTATTGTCTTATATGGCGCCAATATATTTTCAAAATTTAATTTAAAGTCAGGATATTGGCAAATCCAAATATTTAAAGAGCATTCTTATAGAATGGCTTTTTATGTCCCGTTTAAACAATATGAATGGAATGTCATGCCATTTGGCTTGAAAAACCCCTCTTCTGAATTCCAGAAAATTATGAATGATATTTTCAACCCTTATTTAGATTTCATCATTGTTTATATTGATGATATTTTGGTTTATTCAAAGACTCTTGAAATGCATATTAAGCATTTAGACATTTTTAAGAAAATCGTTATACAAAATGGTTTGGTGATTTCTAAAGCAAAAATGAGTTTGATAAACTCTAAAATCCCTCAAAGTACGGCATCATCGTCAGTACATCTAGATGATATTCAACAAAGCAGTCCGTTATATGCACAACTACAGACATACTTATCTGAAAAGAAGCAAAGTGATACTTTTGCATCTATAGCAAAAGAAGATAATGATGATATCAAGTCTTATGAAAAGGTATCAAAGAAAGAAATAATATTTTTGCTAGAAAACTCTAAAATTCAGAGAAAGGAAGAACCTTAGAAGATATTTCAAAGGTACCTAGTAAATGATTTATATTTTCCCGTGAGTCATACAAAAGCCGATCATATTACGAAACAATTTTGGTAAATAATGGGAGTGTTGAATTCAAACAATTTTCTGGCTACAATACCAGTGAGAATGTGTATAACTTCTCAAAAATGATAATTAAACAGATCATATTTGTTGAAGATTGGGGCATTTCCACCATGAAAGAAAGGCAGATCAGCCTAAACAAAGTCACAATGAGTTTCACATATTGGGACTATATTAAGGATTTTGATAAAGTCCTCCATTACAATAGTGAATGTAACACCCCGTATTCTACGTGTACTAGTTCTATTTATATGACGCTTATAAAATTCCTTGTGGTATAGTTATGGACTCGGTTTCCTATGCAACCAGTGACAATAGAATAGGTTTAAAGGGAACTGTCCGTAGATTTTAATGTGACCCGATTAAGTCGAAATCGATGGAAGTATTTAAACCTGAGATCATAAAGTGGTATTTGAATCTAGAGTTTTTTAAAGTGACATAGTGTATATAAGTTTTAAGTTAAGTTAAAGGTATTAAAGTCTAGAAATGGAATAAAATATTGAGGTGCTTGCTTGACTACAACACTTAAGCTAGTAGGTGACAAGTAGGTGCATCACCTACTTTGACTTATTGACCAGCCCAAAAGACCAAGTAGGTGCATCACCTACTAAGACTCTTTTGACCATGTTATTGTGCCATGTACACTACCAACTACTTTCATTAATCTGGCTCAAGTTGAATAGAAGAATGAGGGGAAAATGGATAGCCAAGGCCCAATATTTCCAAGCCCACAAGAAATAATTTGAAAGGAAAAGTAGGTGCATCACCTACTTAAATGTGTGGCCTAAATTAAAGACACATG
>JAJOOO010017331.1:0-16517 GCA_029582685.1 Solanum piurae
TTGACTTTGATCCTAACTTTCCTTGAATTGGATTATGGATTCAAGGTTCATGATCTCATGTTTATGGATGATTTCATGATGTTTAGATGTACCTTAGAGTGTTGGAATCAACTAGGAAATATAGGTACATTGCTAAGGAACAAGTACGAAATGGTGGGGAAGAAATGGGGAGAACTGGAGTCCCTGGCGCTCTGAGAGTCGCGGGGCACCAGCCCTCAATATTCAGAGACCAGTCTGGGGCACGCTGGCTGGCGCGGTTCCCCAAGGGTGAACATTCAGAGACTCTTTTTGGGCGCGCTGGCTGGCGCGACGCCCCACCCCTATCCCCAGGTGTTTGACGATTTTTCTTCTCCATTTTTCAACTTTAAACCCTCTAAACTTCAATAGTTCTTTCCCCAAACACTTAGAATCGACTAAGCCATCAAAACACATCAGATTCTACTCGAAATCACAACTAATTACATGAATTAGAATCAAACAACTCCTCAACGAATTCAACGGGACAAGAATCTAATGAAACTTCAACAACCCATTCAAGAACTCAATTTCTAAGCTTTCAAGAACTTAAATTCACTGAAATAAATCATGTTTGGTACATGGGCGAATTAACCCAACTCTATGTGATCTCACATACCTTGTAGGGATCACCCCCGACGAAATCCACAAGCCAAACTTCGACGATCTTGAACGAATCTTGCTCTTTCTTCGTTTTTCTCCCCTTTTCTCCTACCCTAGCGTAAATTCCATTTTTTCTCAAACTGACTAAATCTGATTTGACCCATATTAATCTCCTAAAAACGGATTAAAATAATATGGCAAGGAAACAAACAAAACACCCTTTAAAATCCGAATTGGACATTTCCTCATGTGAACAGCTCAACTTCCAAAGGGCATAACTTACTCATACGAACTCGGAATCACGCAAACTTGGCGGCGTTGGAAAGATCATTCCAAGGGATTTCCAACCATATCAAAACTACACCTAAATCATCCTGGTCTAGGAATTATGGTCATTTGAAGTTGATCAACAACTCACTTTAACTTACTTAAAAATTTCCAGATTTCCTTGTACTTTTCAAAATGAAAATTTCCAGATTTTAAACTTATTTCTAGTTCTTTCTAGTTGTGAGATGTTACAATAGCTTCCCCTTGGGAACATTCGTCCTCGAATGAGATTACTCTTACTAGGCTTAGGGTGTAACATCAAATTCAAACGCCCAACAAGCAAATGCAATCAAACAACATGCTCACTCATAATTTAAAGAGCACTAAGAAGAAAATTAGTACCTTGATCCTCACTTTCTTCGGATTCAAAGAGATGTGGATATCCCTTCTTCATATCCTCCTCAGCTTCCCAAGTAGCTTCCTCAACAAATTGGTTCCTCCAAAGGACTTTGACTGATGCTACCTCCTTTGTTCTCAACTTGCGAACTTGGCGATCTAGAATCTGGACAGGAATCTCCTTATATGATAAGCTATCCTTGATCCCAATATTTTTAGTTGGTATGATCATTCAAGGATCGCCCATGCATTTATTCAACATGGAGATGTGAAATACGGGATGAACTGCTGCTAATTCATGTGGTAGCTCCAACTCATAAGCTACATTGCCATTTCTCTTGACTAAGAGATAAGGTCCAATATACCGAGGACTAACCTTTCCCTTCTTACCAAACCTCATAACACCTTTCATGGGTGAAACTTTCAAATATACCCAATCATCTACTTCGAACTCTAACGCCCTTCTCCTAACATCAGTGTAGGATTTTTGATGACTCTGTGCCGTAGCTTGGTGAACTAAATCTGGTCCTATCAACCCTGCTTCACCAACTTCAAACCATCCAATAGGAGATCTGCAAAGAGCTTTATAAGGAGCCATTTAGATGCTAGAGTGATAATTGTTGTTATAAGAAACTCAATGAGAGGTAGGTGATCATCCCAATTTCCTTTGAAATCAATCACACAATCCCTC
The DNA here is from genome assembly GCA_029582685.1 of Solanum piurae. NCBI lineage: Eukaryota > Viridiplantae > Streptophyta > Magnoliopsida > Solanales > Solanaceae > Solanum > Solanum piurae. The sequence goes on from JAJOOO010017331.1 coordinate 1,973, forward strand.
AACATATCTTCTAAAGTCTGAATAGTGCGCTCTGCTTGCCCATCAGTCTAAGGATGAAAGGCAGTAGTTAAATTCACCTTCGAACCCAAACCTTTCTGAAAAGGTTTCCAGAACTGTGCAGTAAATTGTGCACCACTATCTAAAATAATGGATACTGGTACTCCATGAAGTCTTACCACTTCTTGAATATATAACCTGGCATCATCTTCTGTTGAATAAGAGTCTTTACCGGAAAAAAATGGGCTGATTTTGTCATTCTGTCGACAATCACTCAAATTGAATCATGCTGTCTGCGAGACCTTGGCAAACCTGTGATGAAATCCATATTTACCATCTCCCACTTCCATTCTAGAAGTTCTATATTCTGCGCCAAACCACCAGGCCTTTGGTGCTCAACTTTCACTTGTTGGCAATTTGGACACTTAGCAACAAATTCAGCAATGCCCTTCTTCATGTTATAACACCAATAAACTTCTCTCAAGTCACGATACATCTTTGTGGAACCCGGATGAATGGAATATCTGGAGCTATGAGCTTTCTCCATGATCCGCTCTTGGAGTCCATCCACCATAGGTACACACAATCTACCTTGATATCTCAATACACCATCTCCCCCTTGTTGAAAAGTTAATATTTTTTGCTTATGAACATTTGCCTTCAATTCAAGCAAAATGGGATCTTGGTCTTGCTTTTCTTTAACTTCTAACACTAGTGATGATTCAGCCCCATTCGTCACCACTATTCCTCCTTCTGTGGAATCCATAAGTCGAACTCCCAAGCGTGCAAGCCTATGCACATCTTTTGCCAACTCTTTCTTTTATTCCTCAACATTGGCGGTACTACCTATAGACAACCTGCTCAAGGCATCAACAACAACATTAGCCTTACCTCGGTGATAAAGAATGCTCATGTCATAATCTTTGAGTAACTCTAGCCACCTCATTTTTCTGAGATTAAGCTCTTTCTGAGTGAACACATATTGAAGGCTCTAGTGATCAGTGAATATATCAACATGAACACCATACAAGTAATGACACCATATCTTCAAAGCAAACACTACAGCAGCCAACTCTAAGTCATGGGTTGATAATTTTTCTCATGAACTTTCAACTGTCTGAAGTCATAAGCTATAACTTTGCCATTTTGCATTAAGACACAACCCAAACTAACTCTAGATGCATCACAATACACCACAAAACCATGAGTACCTTTCGGTAAAGTCGAAACTGGGGCAGCAGTCAACCTTCTCTTCAATTCTTGAAAGCTTTTCTCACGAGCTTCAGACCATTGAAATTTCACTGTCTTCTGAGTCAACTTCATCAAAGGAGAAGAAATGGATGAGAACCCCTCTACAAACCTTCTATAATATCCAGCCAAGCCCAAGAAACTCCTAATATCAGTTGGAGATGTGGGTCTAGGCCAATTCTGCACTTGCCTCAATTTTCGGAGTATCAACTTTAATTCCCTCTCCAGACACAATATGGCCTAATAATGCCACAAAATCAAGCCAAATTTCACACTTAGAGAACTTGGCATAGAATTATCTATCTTTCAAAGTCTGAAGAACTATCCTGAGGTGACTAGCATGATCTTCTTTATCCCTTGAATAGATTAGTATGTCATCAATGAAGACGATAACAAACATATCTAAATAAGGTTTGAAGACTCTATTCAAAAGATCCATGAACGTTGCTGGTGCATTAGTCAAAACAAAGGACATGACTAGAAACTCATAATGACCATAACGGGTCCTGAATGTTGTCTTTGGAACATCACATTCCCTTACTCTTAACTGATGATAGCCTGATCTGAGATCTATTTTCGAAATACAAGAAGCACCTTGAAGCTGATCGAAAGGATCATCAATTCTTGGAAGAGGATACTTATTCTTGATGGTAACCTTGTTCAACTAATGGTAGTCTATACACATCCTAAGGGAACCATCTTTCTTTCTCACAAATAAGACCGGAGCTCCCCAAAGTGAGACACTTGGTCGAATGAAGCCCTTATATAACATATTCTTTAACTGCTCTTTCAACTCTGTTGGTGCCATTCTGTATGGCGGAATGGATATAGGACGAGTATCTGGAAGAAGATCTATACCGAAGTCTATCTCTCTCTCTCAGGAGGCACTCCAGGAAGATCATCTGGAAAGACTTCTGGAAACTCTTTTACTACTGGAACTGACTGAATAGGAGGTACCTCAACACTTAGTCATTAACTCGTACTAAGTGATAGACACAACCCTTAGAAACTAACTTCCTTGCCTTAAGGTACAAAATGAAATGACCCTTAGGCACTGCTGAACTGTTTTTCCACTCTAAGACTGGCTCATTTGGAAACTGAAACTTGACTACTCAAGTTCTACAATCAACTGAGGCATAACAGGCATGAAGCCAGTCCATACCAAGAATGACATCAAAATCTACCATGTCTAACTCAATTAAGTCAGCCATGATACTCTTGTGATTGACGGAAATAGAACAATCACGATAGACTCTCCCTGCTAAAATAGACTCACCAACAGGCGTAAAGACACTAAATGGTTCACTAAGTTGCTCAGGAAGAACATCAAAGTTCATAGCAACATAAAGAGTTGCAAAAGATAAACTTGCTACTGGATCTAGCAAGGCATAAACAGTAAAGTTAAAGACTCGAATCATACAAGTGACAACATCTGGAGAGTTCTCTTGCTCTTGGCGACTATTGATTGCATAAAGGTGGTTTGCTCCTCCGCCAGTACCGAAAGTAGCTCCTCTAGGTGCAGCCCTGTCTGGTGGAGCAACTGATGAAGATTGGGCTCTATTGCCCGGGTTCCCACTACCTTGCTTATTCTTAGGACACTCTTTCATGAAGTGTCCCTCTTGCCCACACTTGAAACAACCTGTCTGTCCATCACGACACTTACTTGAGTGGTTCCTACCACACCTACCACATATAGTAGCCCAATTACCTCCTTGTGCCACACTACCTTGAGACTGTGTTGTTCTAGCTCTGAAGTTCTATGAATTCTGGCCATTATACTCACCTTTATTTCTGGGTGCAGGTGCACTAGCAGAAGATGGTGCAAGTCCTTTTTTATTCTGAAAGGACGGATGATTCACACTACCCTTTTGTTGCCCAGACTCATTCCCTGTCTTCGCTTTCTTATTTCTGAACTCTTCCCTGTCTCTCAGCTTCTCTTCCTCAACCTATTGAACATAAACCATCAACCTTGATATGTCCATGTCACCTATCAACATCGCTGCCCTACCCTCTTTGCTTGATAGACGGCCCAACCCAGCAACAAACAAGCTCATTCTACTCTTCATGTCCTTAACCATCTCCGGAACATAATGGGATAGTTGGGTGAACTTCAACCCATATTCATCAATACTTAGAGAATCCTGCTTAAGTGTGAGGAAGTCACGTACCTTGGCCTCTTTCAGTTCTCGGGGAAAGAAACACCCCAAGAAAGCCTCCTCAAAACATGCCCAACTCGCAGGTGGTGCATCCTCAGCTCTACCCCCTTTCCACTGATCAAACCAAGTCCTAACAACATTTTTCATCTGATATGCAACTAGCTCAACTCTCACAGTATCAGTAAAATGCATCACATCGAACACCTTTTTCAGTTCCTCAATGAAGTTCTGTGGATCATCTGCAGTGCTTGAATCAGTGAAACTTGTAGGATTCATCCTCAAGAACTCACGAATCCTTGAAGTGTCAACCTCTTCTTGTTGAGATCCTCTATGCTGACCAGCTTGATTGGTCACAACTTGACTGAGCATCCTTATAGCCTCTCTGAACTCAACATTGGTGACTTCTCCTTGAGGTTGCACTTCAGGTGCATTTGGTAACTTTTGTTCCTCGACATTCCTCCTAGCCGGATGACCTCTGACTGCTCTTCATGGAGGCATGATTATCTTAAACACGCGCAAGCATGAATTAGAGAGAAACTTGTTAGAGATAAACTCTAACGCACAAAATGAGAGTGAAAAAAGTGAAGGAATTCCTAAATATTGCAGCCTCCTAATTATAGATGTGGCGTGCTTCACACCGATAACTAGGACTCTACAGACACGACTTCATACACACCCTAGGACTCTTGAACTCTGTGCTCTGATACCAAGTTTGTCACACCCCAAGCCTACACCCTAGGCGGGACTGGCACTCGAGAACCATTGTTGGCCTAAGCGAACCCTTGGCCTGGCTTTCTTAACTCAGCGGAAGACTCTAAGCATGATTACAATGATGAAAAGAACTTACTCAAATAGCTTAATAATATAACTTAAAATGTTAAAAGAATTCAACATTCAACTTGGCCAAAATGGCCACCCAAGTCTTAACATAAGATAAAATGAGAAGACTAAAGAACTAATAAATGACTGTCTATAAAGCCTCTAAAAAAATAGATATGGATGTTGGGACAAACCCCACAACATCCTAATGGACTAAACTAGAAAGCAAATAAAGGAGTCCTCCGAATGCAAGGAGGCTCACCACAGACTCTGAGTGCTCAAGATGGATCAACGAGGTGCTGGATGTTGATCCTGGTTACCTGCGTCTGCATCATAAGATGATGCAGGCCAACTGGCATCAGTACATTGAATGTACGAGTATGCGAGTTGGAATGCTAAAACAACATAGGCTTGAAAGAGAATCTGAAAGAAACACTTACCTTGACTCTTCTCAACTCATGAATACTTAACTGAACTCATTTCAATATAAAGCAGTTTAAAACAAGCGCAATATAAAGAAAAGTTGTTTAAAAACATGATGTCAACTCTGTGTATATACAAGGATACAACATAACTCTGGAATGTATGTAAAAATACAATAAACTGATGTAAATAAAAATACAATAACTTTTGTGGGAGTTTCTCTTATCGACAACCATCACTATGAGCCTAAGTGATGGTACAATGTTTTACCTCACGTTGCCAAGGAACGTCATATACCTTTCCATCAGTATAGAACATGAACTACTAAGTGGATCCACTAGTCTATGCTGAAAAGCACTAAGGAATCATCTAAAAAGTATGACCCTTTTTCTGCCCATGATGGCTACATGGTTTATGGAGACTTGAGTTAATATGAACTCGCATTCCCATATCGGTGCTCAATACTACTCCTAAAATAGTCTTAGATCATGTGTTTGTAAAAACAAAACTCTTTCTTTGGTTTGAGATAATTACTCAAAACTTAGCTTAAAATCTCTCTTGGAATCGATGTTCCCTTTTCTTGCTCAAATGTCAAAACATTTATAAACTCTTTGGGGAATACTTAGTTCCCTTATACCTTTTTGAGAAATGAACTCAACTCTTTACTCTTTGCTTAACTTGAAACTTAAGTCTTCAAACAAAGTTAAAACGTTAGTTAAAGACTTTTGTAAACTTTAAAAACTTTGCTTTGAATTGCTTCTTAACTTCTAGACTTGACTCTTAACTTCTCTTGACTTTGATCCTAACTTTCCTTGAATTGGATTATGGATTCAAGGTTCATGATCTCATGTTTATGGATGATTTCATGATGTTTAGATGTACCTTAGAGTGTTGGAATCAACTAGAAAACATAGATACATTGCTAAGAAACAAGTACGAAAAGATGAGGGGAGAATGGGAAGAACTGGCGTCCCTGGCGCTCTGAGAGGCATGGGGCGCCAATCCTCAATATTCAGAGAACAAGTTGGGGCGCTCTAGCTGGCGCGTTGCCCCAGAGCCCCACATTCAGGGACTGCTTTGGGGTGCACTGGCTGGCACGACTCCCACCCCCTTCCCAGGTGTTTGACGACTTTTCTTCTCCGTTTTTCAACTCTAAACCCTCTAAAATTCAATGGTTCTTTCCCCAAAATCTTAGTATAATTTATACCCTCAATATATGATAGATTCAAACCAAAATTACACCCGGAAATATGAATCAAATCGCAAGAACAAAACAACCCACAAGAATTCAAACAAATTTCATCAAGAACTCAAAGGATTTACTTTCAAATCACACATATTTCACTGAATTGAATCATGATTAGCGCGTGGGTGAACTAACGCAATGCTATGTGATCTCACATACCTTGTAGGGATCACCACCGACGAATTCCACAAGCTATCCTTGACGAAATCGACGAATCTTGAACGTTCTTCTCCTTTCTCCTCTTCTCCAAGCCCTAGCGTGAAAATTCACTTTTCTAAAACTGACTAAAATCTGAATTTACCCCAATTAAACTCCTAAAAATGAATTATAATAATTAGGTAAGGAAAAGACTAAATTACCCTTCCAAAATCCGATTAGACTTTCCTTAATCCAACAGCCCCACTTTCAAAGGGCATAACTTACTCATACGAACTCGGAATCGCGCAAACTCGGCGGCGTTGGAAAGATAATTCCAAGATATTTCCAACCATGTCTGGAAGTACACCTAACTCATCCTGAGATAGGAGTTATGGCCGTTTGAAGTTGACTAAAACTCAACTTTTCCTAACTTAAACAAATTTCCAAATTTTCATTCTTTCCAAAAATGGCTATTTCCAATTATTAGCTTCTTCCTAGTTATTTCAAATTGCGAGATGTTACAGATGGGGTGGGTGGTTTGGTTCCCGAGGCATTCAGGAGAGTTTTTGGGTAAGTTTCTCAGTTTAGTCTTTTATTTGAAAGGATTGACTTCGGTCAATATTCTTGGTAAACGGATTTGAGTGAGATTTTGTCAGCGTTATTAGCTTTGATATATTAATTTTAATCTAGTAGGACCTTTGGTTTGAATTTCAAGGTTGTTGGTTTGATTTTGGGGCGCTTGATTTTTTCTTTATTTTAGTTGTCTAAGTTGAAGTGTTGACCTCGGTAATAGTTTTTAGGATAACCTTCGACGATTGTTTTGTTGATTTCATTGAATCTAAAACGTCATTTCTAATTTTGTAGCATGTTTTATTTTGTATCTAATGACGAAGTGTGTAGTGAATCCCCTCTGGATTTGTTAAGGGTGGGCAACAACATAGGCAAGTTAAGATTATTGCATTGTTAATATGTATTTTCTGGACTAGTAATTCAGACTCTATTTCCTCCTACGTGAGTATATTTGTTGCAAAAATCATTTTTAGCACTGTTTCAAAATTTTCCTCCCCAACCACTAGTCATGATCGCTACGACAAAGGTGTAGCGTGATAGCGGGGATGTCACTCCCCGAACCTACACCCCGAACGTCTTTGGCACCTGATAACCATTGTTGGTTCCCAAGCAAACCCTTGGCCTGGCCCATTACTCAGCGGAAGACTTGCTCAAGAAAAATGAAAACACATGATGCAAAAATAACTTTAAAAACTTAATTTAAACTCAACTCCAATAATCGTTTGAAAATAAGTAAACAAGTATTAGTTAAATGCCTCATGGACTAAATCATTACAACAACAAAGGAAATAATGATAGACTCCTCGACCTGAAAACTATCTATGAAGCCTCTACTATTATAGAAGGATTATCGGGACAAGACCCACGACATCCTAAAAAACTAAAAGTAAAAGTGGAACCCTCCGAAAGCAAGGAGGCTCACCATAGCTAACTGGAACTGCAAGTGGTATCAACGAAGCATTTGTTGATGACCCTAAATACATGTATCTGCATCATAAAAGATGCAGGCCAAATGACGTCAGTACATGAAATGTACGAGTATGTAAGGAGAATTCTAAAGCATAAACATAAGCTTGAACTGATAGAGAAGAAACATACTTACCCTCTTCTCAAACTCACTCAACTCAACTCCACTCAAGGATAGGATACTCAACTCAAGGATAAGATACTCAACTCAAAGGTAAGATACTCAACTCGAAGATACTCAACTCAAGATACTCAACTCAAAGGTACTCAACTCAAGATACTCAAGGATAAAGAAACAATAAAATATGCAATATATGGAAAGCTTTTAAAATAATAGATAATAACTAAATTGTATGTAAAAATACAATAATAACTCAATTTGGAGATTCTCTAACCGACAACAATCACTATGAGTTATGCGATGATACAACGTCTCTCCCACGCTGCCAGAACTATCCTATAGCTTGCCGGAGAATAAGACATCCTCAACTAAGTGGATCCACTAAGCAATGCTAAAAACCAATAAGGAATCATCCAAAAAGTATGACCCTTTACCCATGTTGGCATACATGACTTATAGGGACTGTGAGTTGTCTGATCTCTCCCCCATATCGGTGCTCAATACTACTCTCAATAATATAACTCATGCTCATATGTTTTAAAACATTTCCTTATCCTCAAACTTTGAGATTATTACTCAAAAGGTTCTCTTAAAAGAGATACTGCTCAAAACTCCTCATGAACTCATTTGGAAATCGAAGTTTCCTATCATCTTAAATGTAAAAACATTTACTCTTGGGAATACTTAGTTCCCTTATATTCATTTTTTTTTAAATGAAACTCGACTCTCCTCATCCTCATACTCATTTACTAAAGTCTTTAAACATATTATAAATAATTGTTAAAACTTTTCAAAATAGGGTTCATGCCTAATTATGGATGTGAACGACTCAATTCAAAATGTTTCAATAACCATATATATAACTCAATACTTGAAACCTAATAACTCCAGAACTCAAGGACTCAATGATACTACTCATCTCAAGAATACTCGACTCATAGGGTTCATGCAGAATTATGGGCATGATCGACTCAACTCAAGGACCTCCATGTATAACATATGGTAATCAATAATTATGAAATATAGTTTCCAAAAGGATTAGGAACTCAATACTCAAGAACTTAGAACTCGAAAATACTACTCCTCGCAAGGATACTTAATTTATGGAGTTCATGCGGAATTTATAGGCATGATCGACTTAACTCAAGGATCTCAATAATAATGTAGGCTCATGAATACACTCTCCTCATTCTCATACTCACTTACTCGAGTCTTGAAACAAGTTTTAAAATTTTGCAAAAGACTTCTCAAACTAACTCAAAGAATACTCTTAACTCTATCTTGAATTTGAATTACGAATTCAAGAGTTATGATTCATGATATAAAGGATATTTTGATGATTAAATGTGATTTAGAATAGTAAAATCAGGAAGGGAGTGATAGTACATTTTAAAAGAACTCAGACGGGACGAACAACGAAAAAAGAATGGGGCGGGTGACCCCGGTGCACTGAGTGGTGCGGGGCTCCTGCCCCTAAACTTAAGAGGCTCACTTCTGGTGCGGCGCGCCATCCCCCTGCTCAGAAAACCCGACGAATTTCTTTTCTCAATTTCCCCCCTAATTCACCTAGAATCGAATGGTTTCTTCCAAATTCTCTTAGATTCATTTACCCAACTAAATTACATGAAAATCTACTTGAGAAACCTCAAGAACAATGCTCATTACCAAGATCCTCACCTCAAGAACTCAACCAAATGTCATAAATCAAGAATGGAGAACAATACCTCAAGAACACTCATCAAGAACTTAAATTTCTCAATCTTTATGGATGAATTTGATAAAATAAATCATGATTGACGTGTGGGTGAAATAAACCATCACTATGGAAGCTTACATACCTTAAATAACTAGGTTCTTGGTTAAATCTTGGATGAACGCTTGGAACCTTGGACTTTTTCTGCTCTTGAATCTTCTCTCTAAAGCCCTTAACATTTTGGGGGTGAATGAAACTGATGGTAATATGCTTAGACCCTAAATTGGATGTAATTCACGCTTAGACTAACTGGGGGTAAGGAAAAGACTAAAATACCCCTCCTTAGTTCGGGTGAAAAGGCCCTATCTAGAGAGGCTGCACTCAAACGGTCATATCTCCCTCATCCAAACCCGGATTTTAGCAAACTTGGTGGCGTTGGAAAGAAGACTCAAAGATCTTCGATTTTATACGTTATGGGAAACCTAAATCATTATGTGCTAAAAGTTATGGTATTTTAAAGTTGACCCAAAACTTAAAAGAACTTACAGATGACTTGAATAAATTTCTCTTCAGTTCTTTTTGGAATATGAGGTGCTACATCTAGTGACCATGACACCTAAGAAAATTTAAATTCCTCAGTAAAATCTTACTCGCAATGAAGAATGGTTTGAGTCTTAGCTAAAAAAAAGTTGGGGTGTTACATTATCTCCCATTGGGATCATTCGTCCTTGAATGACGACTGGACTAGGTATGGAATGGGGTTACTCTTACTATATCTTCTGACTCATGAACTTGCCTACTAACCTAGGCTGAACTGATTCATACCAAGAGTTGGGACTATCTATAGCACCCAAGTCAAGAACGATGTTGTTTTGAACAAAGTCACTTTCTCTCTGAAGTTACCTTATCTGAAACAAAGGAAATCTGGGCATGAAGTAAGAATAGGAAGACTATGTCTGGGGTAATATGATTTCTAGTTGTTAAGCTTAGCAACACTCTTCGACTATGGTCTTATTTCCTTATTAGAATACCTCATTGGCTGAAACTCATAGCTCCCACAAGGATACTTGATCTCTCTTACCAAGGTCTGAGTCTAATGGTACACTCTTACTATATTCAAGCTTAACCCAAGATTCGAAGGTTCGGGTTCTATACCTCTATAGGGAATCTCATCCCAAGAATATTACTCTTTACCACTACATTTAACTAACACTGGGCTCATATCAAGAACCACCTAATGTTTAACAACAACACATTCAAGCTTAGTACTATAACAATTCCATGGAATCCTACTAACCAGCTCCTTAAGAAGTCCTCATTCCCTCATCATATTTGCCATACCAACTAGGATTTCCCGCATTACTACTCGGAACCAACTAAGGGCTCTCATTTAACTATTTCTCATAGTAAAACCTCATCCTCCTCTTCCTCCACATTTATAACCTTAGATGGAGTTATCACACCATCATTTTCACGATAAGAACATTAACCTTCTCTTTCTAACATTACTCCACTACTAAAGGGACCTCTGAAAAAATATCTCACATACTCTTTTAAACTCATTACTATCTTATCCTCAACACTTGACTTGATTTCTCATCTTATCATCTCCCCCTTAGGTCTAAAGCTGATACTTGAAAGCTATGGACCTATTCCATCATTTCTAAACTGGTCTACATCCCCCTTTACTCTAACACTCGGGAAAAGTTTATCTCATGACTACCGAACTTTCCATAAGCAGGTACTAAGACCTCCTTCTAATATGTTTCTCTTGACCTCTCCTCATTGGTTTATAAGGTCATTCCATCTAACTCTTAAGGGAAAAAACATTGTTTTCATCAGCCTATTCCACATTGACAACTCAATTATGTTGTAACACCCCAGAAATTTTTCGAACTAAGACTCAAACCATCCTTCGTAATGAGTAAGTTTTTACCAAGGAATTTTAAATTTTTCCTAACTGTTAAGGTCACTAGATATAGCACATTGAGTTCCAAGAAGAACCAAAGAGAAAAGCATTCAAGTCATTCCTAGTTCTTCTAAGATTTGGGTCAACTTCAAACGACAATAACTTTCAGTACAAAATGAGTTAGGTGGGATACAAGGTACCCAATGAAAGGTATTTTAATTATTTTTCCAACGCCGCCAAGTTTGATAAGTTTCGAGTTCGGCTGAGTGAGATATCCCCTTTTGAAGTCAGGCTGTCCAGTTAAGGAAAGTTACCCGAAAATAGTAAGGGGTATTTAGGCCTTTTCCTTACCCAATCTGATTTAATTTATTTTTAGTAATGTTTTAGGGGTCTAATACTATTAGGATTATTTTTATAATCCTAATATACGCCTAGGGTTTTAGTTCAGAGTTCAAGAAGATAAAAGAAGAGAAAAAGGGAGAAAAGAAGCGAGGATCAAGCGTTCGTCGAAATTCTTGCGTGTTGTTGCGAATTTTCGCCATGGGTTTGATCCCTAAGAGGTATGTAAGCTTCCATAGTGTTGGTTTAGTTCACCCACATGCCAATTATGTTATTTTCAGCGAAATTTCATTCTTGAAGTTGAAAGATTAAAGTTCTTGATAGGTGTTCTTGAAGTTCATTCTAAATCTTGTTATGTTGGGGTTTTGATGATTTCTTGAGATGAAATTTAGTGATTTGAGTGTTTTTTTGAGTAGATTAGGGTGTAATTATGTTAATTAATCAAATTCAAGTGATTGGGGAAGAAACCGTTCGATTTTAAGCGAGTTAATTAGGGTGAGAAAATGAGCAAAGAAAGTCATCAAAGTTTTCTGGGTTGGGGCCTGGCGCCCCACGCCAGCCAGAGCGCCCCAACCACTCCTCTAAAGTTTAGGGGCTGGTTTCCCGCGCCACTCACAATTCCAGGGTCGCCTGCCCCCACCCGTTCTTCGTCATTTCGTCCGTTTGAGTTCAATTGTGAATCCTTTGAGATCCATCATAAATTTGAGTTACGTTTTGAGTAAGTTTGAGAATGAGAAGAGTCATAAACATGAGTTCCTTATTGATATTTTGACCCTTGAGTCGAGTCGTTCATGCCCATAATTTCCGCATGAACTCCATCAGTTGAGACCTTTGAGAGAAGTAGTATCTTCAAGTTCTAAGTCTTGAGTTCCTAATCCCCTCTGAGATTATAGTTCTAATCACGGGACTATTACATTTTACCCATGAAGTCCTTGAGTTGAATTGTTCATACCCATAATTCCGCATGAACCCTATAAGTCGAACAGTCTTGAGATGAGAAGTATCTTTGAGTCTTTGTGTTGAGCAATTCATGTTCATAATTCCGCATAAACCCTCTGAGTTGAGCATTCTTGAAATGAGTAGTATCATTGAAGTTCTTGAGTTCCAAGTATTGAGTTCTATCTATGGTTATTGAAAATATTGCATTGAGTCGTTCACGTCCAGAATTCAGCATGAACCATATTTTAAGAAGTCTTTTACAAACGTTTTAACTTTGTTTTATGACTTAAGCATTGAGTGGAGTAAAGAGTAAAGTTCTTTTCTTCAAAGATTATAATGGAACTAAGTATTCCCAAGAGTTAAAATGTTTTCACATTTGAGCAAGAAAGGAAACACTGATTTCCAAGAGAGCTTTTAAGCTAAGTTTTGAGTAATTATCTCAAACCAAAGAAAGAGTTTTGTTTTTAAAACATATGGGCTGAGTATATTTTTGGAGTAGTATTGAGCACTGATATGGGGACGCGAGTTCATAATAACTCAAGTCTCCATAAACCATGTAGCCATCATGGGTAGAAAATGATCATACTTTTTAGATGATTTCTTAGTGATTTTTAGCATAGACTAGTGGATCCACTTAGTTAAGGCATTTTATATGATGGTAGAGTACATGACAGTTCCGGCAGTGTGAGCAAGACATTGTATCATCACTTAGGCTCATAGTGGTGGTTGTCGGTTAGAGAAACTCACACAGAGTTATATTGTATTTTTATATACACATTGAGTATTATTGTATTTTTCAATACATTAAGTTTCTATCTACAGTTTTACAGCTTTCCATATACATATATTGCATCTTTTACAATTGCTTTATCCTTGAGTATCATGAGTTGAGATTTTTGAGTTGAGTACCTTCGAGTTGAGTATCTTGAGTTGAGTATCCTATCCTTGAGTACTTCTGAGTTGAAAATGTTTGAGTCATTTTGAGTACCCTTGAGTATTCCTTGAGTTGAGTAAGTTTGAGAAGAGGTAAGTATGTTTCCCTTTTTATCAAGTTTCAAGCTTTTGTTATGCTATAGAATTCTCCCTACATGCTCGTACATTCCACGTACTGAACCATTTGGCCTGTATCCTCTCATGATGTAGATTCAGGTATCTGAGATCATCAGCATGAGTTTCGTTGATACCACATGGAGTTCGAGTTAGCTATTGTCACGCCCCGAGCCTACACCCTGGACGTGGCCGGCACTCGAAGACCATTTATGTCCCCAAAACGAACCCTTGGCCTGGCTTTCTTAACTCAGCGGAAACTTAACTCAACAGCATAACTCAATGCAATGAAAGGTTTTAAAACAACTCAACTGATAAAATCTGGCCAAAAAGGTAACTCGAGTCTCAAAATAGAATATTTACATATATACATACATGAGAGACTCAAAACTAACTGACTGACTGTCTATGAAGCCTCTAAAATACTGAGATGGATGTTGGGACAGACCCCACAACATCCTAATAAAACAAACTAAGAAACATAAAGTAACCGAGTCCTCCAGAAAGCAAGGAGGCTTACCACTGACTCTGGAGTGCTCAACTGGATCAACGACGTGCTGGATGTTGATCCTGGGTACCTGGGTCTGCATCATAATAAGATGCAGGCCAACTGGCATCAGTACATTGAATGTACGAGTATGCGAGCTGGAGAGCTAAACAACAACTTAAGCTTGAAGGAAGTACAAAGGAACACTTACCTTGGCTCTGTTCGACTCATGAACAACTGAACTCAAATATATAAAGCAATAAGACACATGCAATATATAAAGCTTGTAAAACAGTGTAAACAACTTAGTTCGTTAATGATAAAACAATAACAAACTCAACTTTAATTATATAAAAGTAATATAACTTTAGTGGGAGATTCTTTAACCGACAACCACCACTATGAGCACTAGTGATGATACAACGTTTTACCTCACGTTGCCCAAGG
>JAJOOO010017332.1:0-10813 GCA_029582685.1 Solanum piurae
ATATGGCTTGCAAGAATCATTCTAGAGATGGAGCACAAAATAATGAGGGGAAGGAGAAAGAAGCAGCGAAGGCAAAGGAATTACAGAAGAAGAAACAACCATTTCTAGACAAGTTATAAGTTTTGACTTCAGGTAACTAATCAGTGCTCTATAGTATAAAGAGATTTAGCCCCCAGGAGCACACACATCACTCTGGCATTATTTCTCAGTTTTGATTGTATCACCTTCACAGTATGCTGTCGACTTAATATTTCCATCAAACACAGAAACATTTTAGAAACAAAATATAAAGAGATACAATATGCAAAATCAGTCTGAGACTAGTCGATATTCCAGTATGTGATATCTGAAACTTATATAATGTAACAAACGCTAGGATGGATGTAGTGATTTTCTCAACTCAACAATAAACAATAGAGAGAACAAACTAACAAGCTTTGATTCATACGAAAATGAGCAATTACAATATGAAAAGACGAACAATAACAGTAGCTATGAAGAAGATGGGATGAGGGAACTAAGAGAGAATTGGGGATGAGAAGCATAGTCTTTGCCTAAGCATAATCATAATGTGCATCCACCTATTTTGCTCTGAAAAGACTATTTATCAACCCAGATCCACACATAGGCACTTAATCTGGTATTGGGCTTCTTCACCAATAGTGATCTAGGCCCATTCATAACAATACCTTCGGCCCCAATAAGAACCTTGTCCTCAAGGTTCGAATAGTACAAAATTGATATCATTGTGATGAGTCTCATTGGAGCTATGAAGGAAGCTATACCAACTACCAACAGTAGGTTAGAAGCAAGAGTAGACAGTTCTCTTACAGCATTACCAACGAGCATTACAGTGCTCCAAATTTTACCTATAACAGGGAGGCTGTTTAGGAGACAAAGTGACTCAAAGAACACAATCTCAACATTGTAGACATGTGATATAACACTCACTAGCAACTTAGTATACTCTTTTGGTGCAATATAGCCCTTTGTTTCTATGTATTCCTTGTTAGCTAAATGAACCAGCAAGCTAGTTTTATCCCTATGAACAGATATGTCAAAGACCCAAGCTACACATTTTCTTGAATTGGTCTCCTCGGTTTGAGACCCCAATGGTGTACCCACATTCCGAGTGTAGTTAATCGAAACCACCAATTTGGACAGACTCAAAATGCAGTCCAGCAAGTTCATCAAATGAAGGATTTGTGCACTTTCTTCTCTGAGAATTTGGCCAGCAACATCTAGAACATCATGATCTAGAGCAACGTCTAGTGCATTATCAAAGACGTCAGTGGTTGGCTTTGTAAAATATTCAGTCCAATAATCATTAAGCATTCCAAATTGAATAAATTCAACCATCTCAGGCGAACACACTGTGAATATTGTGAAGTCGAGTTGCTGGTAAAAAACTCTCTTTACTAGTATTAAGCGCAACAAACTGAAATAAAGAAGTCCACAATTATCAAGTGCTGCTTCTGACACGACCACTCTAGAGAATGAATAACAGGGAGAAATTGCATTTGCCCCCTGCATTGGGCAAAACCTTAGTGATATAAGGAGTTGCGGTTGCAACGTATCTGAAACATCTCTTTCAAGTGTTAGTGCCAATGCAATTTCACTTTCTGATGACTTGTGTTCACAAGGCACTGCAAAGAGCAAAACATGAAGTGTCTCTCTCCAAGAAAATACACTAGTCCTTGTTGTCAACTTGATTCGAGCCATCGACTTGGAACATAATGTTGGGTCCCAATTAAATACCTCACGTTGCAATATAGAAACTTGGAGGCACCCATCAAGGGTTATAATGAATAGATTCGCATCGCGATCAAATGGGAATTGAGGCAAAATACATTGAGCGTTGGAAGTGGAGTCAATACGACATGTGAATATCCTAATGAACTCCTTAAAATTAGCCGCAACCATGTGTGAATCATAGCTTGCAGCGCCAAGAAATATGGTAAGCAAACTAGAACCAGGATCAAATGGAAAGCTAAACCCGAATTGATCAGGTGGAAATCGATACAGCCATAGTAAGAGTTTAGTATAATCGAAATCCCTATAGTAATCAAAGATAGATCTTCCGATAAGGTAGGCGTGACTACCAGCCGCAAGCAAACAAGGTAGTGCAAGATGACTATTATCAAACATGATAAGGTCACTGTACTCTCCCTCCTTAACTGCAGAAGCTGTTTGAAACATTTCATCGAACATATAGGATGCAGGATTTCCTGAATAATATATCACTGGATGTTCGACTTCCATGTCAATTTTCTTATCGGGCATTTTAGCGAACACCTTGGATGCATAGCTGCTTGGGTCGTCCAAGTCATTTTTGGAGTCCAACATAGGACCCAAAGTCTCAACGCAACCAAATGAAATCACCGAGGAAGGACAAGGAATAGAGGTTGAAGAACTACCCCTTGAATTTAACAACTTAGGGAGTACCTTCGATTTCGCCACATGAGG
Organism: Solanum piurae; assembly: GCA_029582685.1. Lineage (NCBI taxonomy): Eukaryota > Viridiplantae > Streptophyta > Magnoliopsida > Solanales > Solanaceae > Solanum > Solanum piurae. Next base: position 2,467 of record JAJOOO010017332.1, read on the forward strand.
TTCTAACATCGTATAAGGGACCTCACAATGCTCTGTAGTGTTTAAGTTGACCTTGTTCAAAGCAGAAATCATTTCTTGTTCGGCGACCTCTTCTACGTCACACTTATCGACCAAAGATGCAGCCAAATCTGGACGTGCTTGAGTGTCAGAGAACTTTTGGGAGCAAGCCGATAAAGTATTCTGAATGTTATCCAAGTGATGACGCATATGAGTGAAATTCGCATCCATTTGTAGTAATAGATCAGTAACGGAAGGCAATTCAAGTTCTGTAACAATTTGTTGGCGGTAATGGTAAGCCAATTTATCAGTGAAATGCTTCCAGTCATAGAATTGTTTATTGCGAAACAACCAATTAAACCATGCGAGGGCTTCCCCGTCAAAATAAAGGTAAGGAAGAGATAGCCACATATCCTTAGAAAAGCCATAAAAATTGAAGTAACGCTCTGCCTGATAAATCCATACGGTTGGATCGGAAACACCGCTGAAGCGATCCAACACAATTGTAGCTGGGGTAAGGCAAGAAAATTTGAGGTAGCCTTCAGCCATGGAGTACTCTCAATGAAAGCACCAATGTAACAAACGCTAGGATGGATGTAGTGATTTTCTCAACTCAACAATAAACAATAGAGAGAACAAACTAACAAGCTTTGATTCATACGAAAATGAGCAATTACAATATGAAAAGACGAACAATAACAGTAGCTATGAAGAAGATGGGATGAGGGAACTAAGAGAGAATTGGGGATGAGAAGCATAGTCTTTGCCTAAGCATAATCATAATGTGCATCCACCTATTTTGTTCTGAAAAGACTATTTATCAACCCAGATCCACACATAGGCACTTAATCTGGTATTGGGCTTCTTCACCAATAGTGATCTAGGCCCATTCATAACATATAACTACAAGAATTTGTTAATAGCATCAGTTTTAATGAACTATCTTCCATTGTCACTACCACAGTACAGTTCTTTCACTGAAATTTTCCACAGCAAGTCTCAGTGGAATTACATGAAAATTCAAAGAAGTGCATTAATACTTCTAGATGCAATAAAAAATAATTGGAGGAACCACAACAAGTCTCATGGCTGAAACGAATACAACCGTAAGAACCATAAACGGTAAAGGCTTGATTGTGTGACATATGGTTGTCTAGGTATACACCAAAGCTTGACGGTTCAAAGATATCAAATCTATCGATTAATCGAGTATATCCGACATATGTTCACTATGGAAAGTTCAAAGGAAAACCTACTTATCCAGATGCAATTAGTTCTTGCTTGTAAAGTACACATACTTGTCCGTTTCTTTGTCTTAGAGTCATTCCCCATTCATGCGGGGGATTGTTGGGTTTAAAAGGTGTGAATGGAAAATGAAGAGTTGCGACTTTTATGAAGAGTTGTGACTTTTATGAAAAGCTGTGACTTTTATGAAAAGTTGTGACTTTTATGAAAGATTGTGACATTTCCGAAAGATTGTGATTTTTTCAAAGGGTTGTGACATTTCCGGCAAGGCACAATAAAAACATTTTCACACTACCTTTTATTTTCTATAAATTGAGGGATTTCCTCTCATTTTAATGGACCAATTTTTTCTGTACTTCTCCTACTACTACTAAATCTAGTATTCTAAGTGTACTTTATTGTCGTTGAGTGATTGTCTAACATCGTGATTTTAGGTACCGATACACCGGTGAGTAAGATCGTTCTAATATCCTGAAAGGGTATATTCCATTAACCTCAGGTACTTGAGGCGAATAATTTCCTTAAGGGAACACTGTGTATTCAATGGGCTCGATTTTCTTTTTTTGAGAAAAATATTTTGTATATTGTTTTTAATCTGTTTCTGATTCTATTTTCTCTACTAGTTTGAATTTTCTAGTTTTTGAAAATACTCTTTAAACTTTTTTGTTTCTTACAAAGTTTTTTTAAGTTTTGTTCTAAGTATCTTAGGAATACAAGATGAACAAATTGCCTCTACTAAAATATTTATACCAATCAACTCAAGTTTTCTAAGTCCATGGAATTTAAAGGGCATAATACATATATTGGAACCCTAAACTTGGCTTCAAATTTCAACTTTGACCTCCAACTTTCATAGTGCACAAACAGACACTTTAACTATCCAACCTTTTAATAAATAAACACGCGTGTCCTACCTGGCAAAACGCGTGATGTGCACGTATTTTGCGCGAGTTAGGATTAATTTTCGAGGCCCACAATAGTAAAAAAATATTGAAATGACAAATCTACCCTTAATCAATCCCTTTTATATATATCTTTATATTTCCAAATCAAAATCTCATTTCTCTTTCCTCCTCTTTCAAATCAAATTTTTTTCCCTCTCTTTTAAAACAATTTGTGCTCATATTTAGTGCAAATGACTTCTAATTTTTTTTGTCATTGTGGAAAAAGAGCTATAACCCTTGTATATTAATTTAAAATAATTTTAATTTTTTTTTTAGTTCTAAAATGGACGTGTAAAGTATTTAATTAGTTGGCAGCCATTGAGTGGCTCACTAATACACATGGGAGCATTTGCATTTCACGCTCTTTGCCTCCAAAAGTCGCATGTTTATTTATTAAAAGGTTGGATAGTTAAAGTGTCTATTTGTGCACTATGAAAGTTGGAGGTCAAAGTTGAAATTTAAAGCCAAGTTTAGGGTCCAATATATGTATTATGCCGAATTTAAAGTAAAGAGTAAGTTGTAGTCACATCAAAATGAAAAATTAAAGTGAATGGGGTATGATTGTTAAGTAATTTTCATTTGATATTTCCATGGCAAGACTTGTGCAAGGACTTGAAAGTTTTGTTTCACTATGTAGTTTTTAAATATGTGAATTTTAATTTAAAAATTGTAGGATATTGATAACCAGAATTTTAATGAAAATAGATTTATTAAACTTCCAAATGAAAATAGATCATATTCCTAAGATTTCTCTTAGATTTTACCTTCAAAATAAGAAATAGATCTACATAAATAAATGTTGGCATAATCCATAAATGTGCCCTTTAACTTGGCTTCACTATACATTTATGTCTTTCAACTTTAGGTGTACACAAGTAAACACTTTAACTTGTATGAAGTTGAACAAGTAAAGATATGAGATAAAAATTGTCATGTACGATGCCATGTAGGACGTGTGTGTCTATTTGTTCAACTTTATACAAGTTGAAGTTTCTATTTATGCACACCAAAAATTGGAGAGCATGAATATGAGCTGAGACCAAGTTAAAAAACACATTAATATATTATGTCAATAAATGTCTAAATCAAGCGTAAGGATTTGCTGGTTCTTGAACCAAAACACACTTTGTTTTTATCTATTGCAAACTTTGGAATTTTTCATTAAATTGAATCAATTTGTGTGATGTAGCTTTCTTTGAAATTTCTATAGCAAGACTTGTGCATTGACTTGAGGATGACAAACATTAATTTCCATATTTCTTTTCAGTTGCTATCAAATTTACTATAGGTCAAGGTGGAATTTTTATTTGAAAAAAAAATCTCTAATAATTATTTTATATATAAAAAATTAGATTATTCTAAGTTTTTTTCCTTTATCTTCTAAAGAACTTTAAATAGTTATTCATAAAATTAAGTAATCAAAAGAGAAGGAACCAAAAAGCAATAGCACCAATCGTTATTTGAAGTGGGCTAATTAAAGTAAAGAAAGGAGGTGACTATAAATCACGTTAATACATTTGGTACAAAATTTGATTTAACCATTCAGATGTAATCAATTTATAATACGGAAGATGGATATAATAATGATATGTAAAATATATTTGTGGATTAATAATATTTGAATCACCATTATTAATGAGTTTACAGTAACAATTATTTCCTTTTCACTTTATTAGGAAAAAAAACATGACTAAATTAGTACTACTGCATCCAATTTGGAGTTAGTCAAACAAATATGTGCCTATACATATATTATTAAGTAAAATTTCTATGGCAAGACTCGACCTCGTGTAAGGACTAAATAGTTTCAAAATATGTGAATATTAATTTAAAATATAAGTTATTGATATCCAAAGTTTTAATGAAAATAGATCCTATTCCTAAGATTTCTCTTAGATTCTCCTAATATTGATATATTTGAAGGAAAAAAAACTATTGCTATAGATGGTAAATATTTTAATGATATAGTATACCCAAGTGATTTCCCCTTTGATACAAAGGCAATAACAGGCTTACTTGACTATTGCTTGTTCCTTTTTCTTTTGATAATAAAATTCGTAATTAATTTATTTCAATATGAAAATTCGAAGTGAAAGGAATTTGTGTGTTCAGTAACTTTCGTTGAAATTTCCACAACATTAATACTTTTAGGTGCTAGAAAAAGCTATTTGGAGGCACACTGCATCAAGAACTTGGTGTTTACACCTTTAATGCTTCTCACACACTGAAAATATAGATTAATCAACGCCCTATTGTGGATATTTAAAATCGAATGAAAAAAAAAAAAAAATAGGCCATGTTTCATTCCAATTTCGCGTCCAATAAGGTCCCTCAACAATTCAATATCTTACAATTATACCAAAACAAACACTACTTAAAAATGCTTTACTAAATCAGTTATCGATCCAATAAAGTTACTTTTTTCTTTATAAATAAGTCTCCTTTTAGAATAAGAAATAGATCCACATAAATAAATATCTAAATCAAGTGTAAGGATTTGCTGGTTCTTGAATGAGAAAACAGTTTTCATAATTTATTTATTTTCCTATTTTTTCTTTTGCAATCTTGGAAATTTTTCATTCAATTGAAATTAAATTGTGTGGTATAGCTTTCTTTGAAATTTCTATAGCAAAACTTCTACATAGACTTGAGAATAATAACAAACATTGATTTCTCTATTTCTTTTTAGTTGCTATCAAATTTACTATGGGTCAAGATGGAATTTGGAACTAATTACATTGTGGAATAAAATCATTGTTACGCTTTCTTCGGGAAAATAACAAGTTTCAATGATTATGTCATTAACATCCTTCAACACACCTCATCTTCTCCCAGCTCGGCAGCTCCTTAGCCTCCATTAGCTTAGACTAATGCTAAAGTTTACTAATAGATATCAGAAGGCTATTGTTAAGAACGATTAAAATTATGTCGAGACATTTTTTTACTGGAATATGATTTTACCATTCAAATAATAACCCTCTCATATATAATTTATTGTAAGGAAAAGACTCAAATTAAATATGCTATTGGACTTTGAGATAAAACTTATTTATGTCATCTGTTAAAAGTTTGACTCATCTATGCTAATGCATGCATTAAGTAATCAGCTATTAGTACGGTTGGTATACAAGAATAATGTTAAATAGAGTGTATTAGTAATATTTGTATTAGTTATCGTGCATTAACCATACGTATATTATTTCTTATGCATTATTTAATTTAGTGTATTAAAAATAGCATACGTTGCATAATTTTTTTTAAAAAATATTTATACAACAATGAAATAATACATGTCAATTAAAATACCTAATGAACTTGTGATATATTACCCCAGAATGAAAAATAAAAATGCCAAAATTGATAATTATTACTACTGCAATCCAACTTGGACTTGGTTAAGCAAATATGTGCCTATATATATATATATATATAGTTGCATACTTTTATTGCATACTTAGGAAGTGTTTGAAGCTAAAAATGGGGTATGCAGTTGTGCTCTTACTTGTGTTTCTCTGTCATGAAGTTTCTTCAATATCCATATTACCTCACAAACATCAAACCATTTTGCTTCTAAAATTCAAGAACACCCTTACTATAGATCCCTTAGCCTCTTATCCAAAAACGAGTTCATGGAACATGAGCAGAGATTGTTGCTCATGGGATGGAGTTGTATGCGATGACATCACTGGGCATGTCATTGAACTTGACCTCGGCAGCAGCGGACTTGTTGGGACCATTGATTCCAATAGCAGCTTATTCCAACTCTCTCATCTCCAAAGGCTTGATCTTTCTTTGAATAACTTCTCCAATTCTCTTATCTCCCCTGAATTCGGCAAGTTTTCGAGCTTGACACATCTTGATCTTTACAACTCCAATTTCTCAGGTCAAATTCCTTCTGAAATCTCTCATCTTTCCAAGTTACACTATCTTTGTATCTTCACAAATTTTGACTATAACAAGCTAAGACTCACAACCCATGATTTTAAATCGCTTCTTCAGAACTTGACCCAATTAAGAGAGCTTGATCTTAGTGGCGTAAACATCTCTTCCATCATTCCTCTGAATTTTTCTTCTCATTTAACAACTCTGAACCTGGCAAAAACAGGATTGTATGGGATAATACCTGAGAGTATATTTCACCTGCCCAACCTGGAAACACTTTACTTAAGTTACAACTATAAACTCAATGGTTATTTTCCAAAGACCAAATGGAACAGCAGTGCATCTCTCGTAGGGTTAGATCTCAGTTTGGTGAATTTTTCTTGTAATTTTCCTGAGTCTCTTGGCTATCATCTAACTTCGGTGCGTTCTTTGATTCTTCAAAGTTGCAACCTTAGAGGGCCTATTCCTGAATCTCTTTTAAATCTCACCCGCATTGAGTATTTGTACCTTAATGGTAACTCCCTGAATGGAACAATACCACCACGGATGTTATCCCTTCCATCACTAAAGATAATATTCTTGAGAAATAATCAGTTATCTGGTCCGCTTGAGGATTTCAAGTCCAATTCACTAATCTCGATAAATTTAGAGGGCAATCAGCTGCAGGGTCATCTTCCCAACTCAATTCAAAACCTTGTGAACCTAGTATTGCTTGATATTTCTTTCAATAATTTTAGTGGTCGTGTGGATGCCAGCCTCTTTTCAGACCTCAAACAGCTTTCATATCTTAGTCTTTCATATAATAACATCTCATTGACCAATGACAACAACGTTACTTTGCCCGAATCTCTTAATACGTTAGAATTGGCCGCATGTGAAGTGAAAGAGTTGGAGTTTCTAAGATCCGCAAACCATCTTTTGGTGTTGGATCTTTCAAATAATAAGATTCAAGGAAGAATTCCTGATTGGGCATGGTCTAACTGGATGTCTTCATTGCAACAACTTAATATGTCTCACAACATGCTAAGTGTGGACTTAATTCCTCTTCAATCTCTAGTTACTATTGATTTGCGATCCAATTCTCTTCAAGGTTCACTACCTATTCCACCAAATTGCACAAATTACTTCTTCATATCCCATAATAATCTCACTGGAGAAATTCCTTCATCTATTTGCAACTTGACATCACTGATTATGCTGGATTTGGCGACAAACAATTTGCGTGGAGAAATTCTGCAGTGTTTCGGAAACATCACTTCCCTCCAGGTTTTGGATATGCGCCACAACAATCTTTCTGGGAATATTCCAACAACTTTCAGCAATGGAAGTTCACTGAGCAGCCTCAACTTGCATGGCAATAAACTAGAGGGGAAAATCCCACAATCCTTGACCAATTGCAAACAACTTGAAGTTCTTGATTTAGGAAGCAATCACCTCAACGACACATTCCCCGTGTGGTTGGGGACTCTGCCAAAGCTGAAAGTTCTAAGCTTGAGATTCAACAAATTGCATGGTCCCATCAGAACATCAAGGATTGAGAACATGTTTCCAGAGCTCCGAATCATTGATCTCTCTTACAATGCCTTCTCAGGAAACTTACCTTCAAGTTTGTTTCAACATCTAGAAGCCATGAGGACAACTGATCCATCAATGGAAGCATCAAGATATGGTGGAGATCCATATTATCAAGACTCGATAGCTGTCGTATCCAAGGGATATGAGCGTGAAATTGTGAGAATCTTGTTTCTGTACACCACTATCGATCTTTCAAACAACAAATTCAAAGGACATATTCCAACTATTATGGGAGATCTTATTGCACTCCGTGTGCTGAATATATCTCATAATGGATTGGAAGGTCATATACCGTCATCACTTGGAAGTTTATCTTTGGTTGAATCATTGGACCTGTCAGGTAACCATCTTGTAGGAGAGATACCAGCACAATTTGCTTCTCTTACATCTCTTGAAGTCTTAAATCTTTCCTACAATCATCTCGAAGGGTGCATTCCTCAAGGAAATCAATTTCAGACCTTTGAGAACAATTCATATGAAGGCAATGATGGATTACGTGGTTTTCCTGTTTCAAAAAGTTGTGGCGATGATCATGTATCAGGGACAAATTCTGTCGTATCTGGACAGCTAGACGATGAAGAAAGCAATTCTGAATTTCTGAGTGATTTTCGGAAAGCTGCTCTTATGGGGTATGGAAGTGGACTATGTATTGGAATATCCATAGTATATTTCATGATGTCAAGTGGAAAACCGATATGGTTTGC
>JAJOOO010017333.1:0-16531 GCA_029582685.1 Solanum piurae
GATTTAGTGTGATACTATCTAATAGTCTAGTGTCGATTGGTGCGAAGTAATAACTAAGTCAAACATTGATGTGATGTCTAATATGAGGTAAAGGTAAGAGTTAGTAAATTATACACACGTAGCCAGACCAAGGTGCGGGGTGAAATTCTCTAGATGTCGGACCAAAGATTTAGAGATACCTAACTTATCACTTTGCATGTAATACACTAGGAGAGGATTGGTAGTACTAGGATTACCACGTTATGAGCTTATGGGGTACACATTCCTAGTTATTTTTAATAATATGAATATAAATAAATATTTAGTTCAAAGCTATTTTTATTTTTTATTTTTTATTTTATTTCAAATTAAATCCCCCCATTGTTATATAATGACTATTGAGTTAAATATTTGCTATTGACAATATTCTTCCATATTCTTTGTGGGATCAACCCCGACTCATAGTTGGGTAAATATATTGCATACGATCGTTTATATTTCTTTTGAAGAAGTATATTTGGACGTTTTCAAGAATGGCGCCGCTGCCGGGGAATGTGGCTTAGAAATTGTCTTTAGTATATATTTTGACTTGTAGTCCTTTTTTGTTTCTTAGGATTACTTTTAAATTTTTTATTTATTATTATTATCATATTTCTTTTACTCTTCTTGAGATGTCATCTGAAAAAGTATGTAGTGATAAGTGTTCTTGCAATTCTTTCCCTTCTGATTTTATGGGTTCGTATAGGTTAACTTTTTTTTCTCAACTAGATAAGTTGTATGGGGACATGGAAGATTTGTTAGTACTTTTCTATAAATCAATATGTAAGCGCAGTAGTGAAGATGCCTTTGAATTTGATCTCTAGTATTTGGATATTGAGTTGAGTGCAAAGATTAAATCATATGACACCCAACAATTTAGTAATATTATGTGTGAGGAAGAAAAACTACTTTTAAGTCAACTTGAAGAGCTAAAAGTTGAGGGCCAATTGCTTGATCATACTGTTATTGATGTTGTCACTGTTGAGAAGAGTGCACTAGCGTTATCTAATAAAGTAGATAATATTATTTTTAAAAACTCTAGTATGTGTAAATATGAGGATGTAAAAAATAATGCAATTCATAAGTTAGGGCACATTGGACCTCATTCCAATCATTTTTCTACATTATGTTTAGATGATGAGAACTTAATCGAGCCATCTGAGCCTATAGAAGAGTGTATGGAGGAGGAACAGTGTGTCTATATTCTTGAATTTATTGTTCCAACATCGGAGAATTACATTCCTGACTTAGGATCCAAGAAGTGCATAATGTGATATCTATTGCTTGGGACCTTTATTTTTATACCACCACCCCTTGAGCGTAATAGAAAAATTGATGTGAAATTAGGGGTGCAATTCAAATCTTCAAAGTGGAAGGAAAAATAGTAAAATTGATGGTGTCGTGCTGCGACGTTAAATTAAGCGCTTATTGGGAGGCAACCCAATTAGTAGTGTAACTTCTTATTTTATTTTATTTTTCTTATTTTATTAGTATCACTTTTTTTTCCTTTTCTCTTGTTTTTGCAGATTAGGGGAAGTCTGAGTACCAAAAAAAAATGAAAAAAAAAATGAAGCAAAGGAGCATCTTTTAGCTTAAGTGTGGGGTGCATTCGACTCTTGATAAAAATAAAGAGATCATGTTACTAGCTAGGCGATGAGGCCTCAGGGAGTTTTTCTAACCTTTGTTTTAAATTTTATTTAATGCTTTAGGGATATAGCATCTTTTTAAGTGTGGGATGGAGGAATAAATTCTTAACTTTTACCGTTTTATTGAGTCATTTCTTTTTTTAGAATGGGTTCCTTGGCTTTTTTTTTTGGTTCTTTTCCTGAGGATAGTCTCTTTGAATCGAGTGTCCTTTTTTTTAGGAATAAATTTTATTTTTTTAAATATTATTTTTATCATTATTTTTTTTGGAGAGAAAAGAAAAGACCTTTTTGAGTTATGTGATACTTACTATTTGGGCCTAATTTTGAGTAGTACTTTCTTGTGAATGCTTGATTGCTAGTGAAATTGCAAAAATTTTGACATCTAGGTTCATGGTTCTGACTTTGTATATACCTTATTTTATTTTGTAGTTTGTTATGATCTTTTCTCTCTTAGAAGTGGAATTGATTCATCTTGATTGATACTTGTGCCATGTGTGGTGAGATTTTTTTTATTCCATGTTTTGCATCTTAGTCTAGAACTTTCCTTGCATGTTATTGAAGCGAAATAAAAAGCGTTGCTTTGTTTAGGAGATGATAATAGACTTTCTTTGATTTGTCTGGTAAATTTTAGCTTTTTCAGATATTTTATCACTAGTTAGCCCTTTTGAGCCTGTAGCCTTTTGTTGCTAGCCATATTTTGCCCTTGACTATTTTGTTGAATCCCTAGTTTTTGCACCTTGCTTCATTGAGCATTATAGCATAGACTTATTCTAATTATCAATTATGAGAAAAAGGGATGGTTGAGTGAAAAAGTAATCAATGATAGCTACAAAGTGCTTAAAAGCCCTCTTTGAAAGAATGTGAAAAAAAAATGTGACATGAAAAAAAGAAGAAGTTATCTTGATGATTTCCCTGGTTCTTCCAACGACATCGTGCACCTTAACACATGTAAAATACGTAAGTTAAGGGTGGCTATTATGAAGGAAAACTTAGATAAAAAAAGAAAAGAAAAAAGATTGAAGCACTCTTGAGATGAACATTACTTGTGAAATAATTGTTGAAGAGAGGGCTGAAAATAAAGTGAAGAAAATAATGGGTGATGAAGTCTAAAATTGCAAAGTTCTTAAGGAAGTATAAGTCACTATTATATAGTTTCCTACCCGTCCCCTAGACTACCCGTTAAAGTCATATGTGATTCTATTCAAGCATGCTTTATTAGTGGAGATGTACATAATGGACAAGCATATGGTTCTTTGTGCATATATGTGAATTTGCATTGTGAGTGTGAGAGTGTTCTTTGATGCTAAGTCCTTAATTTATATTTAATATTTTGATTTGAGTGTGTGAACTATTTCTTCTTGTGAGGGCACTTGTTTTATGATAGATAGGTGATTTTATTAACTTTCTTTGATGAGAGTAGGTGAGCAAACTTAAATTTGATGACTTCAAAGTCCTTCCTTGAGGTTAGAAGGTTAGAAGTTTGTTGTTTATTTGGATGTCTTGCATAATGATAAAGAAATCTACGTGATGTTTTGAAATTGGTATATGGCCTAATTGTTTGTATTAACCAACGTAATGACATTGCTAGACTGATTTTTTTTAAGATGAGTTTTAAGATTTGCTCGAGGATGAACAAAAATTTTAAGTGTGAGGTGTTGATGTGAGGTCAAAATACATATTTTTAATCATTATTTGCCTCATATTTATTATTTATATTTATCCTTTTTGAGCAGAAAGTTTATGGATTGTCCTAAATTGTGTATTTTATTTGTAGGATTAAATTGGTGGAAAAATGAGAAAGTTTGAAACTAAAAATAATTAAAGATGGAAGATTGAAAAAAGAAATCAAGCAGGCAGCTTAATGGATTAAATTTATTAAAATAATATAGTTACATATATGGCAGTAAGCTTAAAAAACCAGCAAACTGCAAATTTGCAATTCCCTAACAATGCCACGTGTCAGCTGCTGGAGCAACCCTTAATTGAAGGCGGCGACAATAAATTCCAGAAAATGGGGAAATTCAATTCCTTCCGGGTTTTGATTTCCTAATTTGTTTTGGACTAAATTATTTTATTTCACCCTAGGGCTTGCAGAAAAGAAAAAAAAAAGAAAGGAGAAGAAAAGTCAAGATTCGTCGAGATCGTACAATTTGGTTGTGGATTTCGCCAAGAATTTAATCCTACGAGGTATGTGAAATCACATAGCATTGGGTAAATTCACCCATGCGCCAATCATGATTCAATTCAGTGAAGTATATTTGATTTGAAAGTAAATCCTACGAGTTATTTATGAAATTCGTTTGAATTCTTGTGGGTTTGTGTTGTTGAAGTATTCTTGAGTTTTATTCATGTGTTTGGGTGTGATCTCGAGTTGAATCTTGTATATATTGAGGGTATAGTTTATTCTAAGTGTTTGGGGAAAGAACCAAACCGAAATAGGGGGTTTAGAGATGAAAAACGAAGGAGAAAAGTTGGAGTGCACCTGGGCAGGGGCATGGGCCACCGCCACTCTCTGAGCCCCACGAAGAGGCCTCTGAATTTTAGGCTCTGGGGAACCGTGCAATCCAGAGCACCCCACCCTAGCCTCTGAATTTCAAGGGCTGGCGCCCCACGCCTCTCAGAGCGCCAGCGACACCAGTTCTTCCCATTCTTCCCCCACCTTTCCGTACTAGTTCCTTAGCAATGTGCCTATATTTTCTAGCCGATTCCATCACTCTAAGGTACGTCTAAACATCATGAAATCATACATAAAAATGAGATCATGAACCTTGAATCCATAATTCAATTCAAGGAAAGTTAAGAGTCAAGTCTAGAAGTTGAAAATCAAGTCAAGAGAAGTTCATAAAGTTTTTAAAAGTCTTGCACAAATGTTTTAACCTTGTTTTAAGACTTAATCTCCGAGTTGAGTAAAGAGTAAGAGTAAAAGTTCATTTATTCAAAGAATATGCGGGAACTAAGTATTCCCAAGAGTTAGAAATATTTTCACATTTGAGCAAGAAAGGGAACTTTGATTCCAAGAGAGCTTTTAAGCTAAGTTTTGAGTAATTATCTCAAACCAAAGAAAGAGTTTTGTTTTAAAAACATATGAGATAAGTATATTTTGGGAGTAGTATAACTCAAGTCTCCATAAACCATGTATCCATCATGGGTAGTAAAGGATCATACTTTTTAGATGATTCCTTAAGTGCTTTTTTGCATAGACTAGTGGATCCACTTAGTTAAGGCGTCCTATATGACGTCAAAGTATAGGACAGTCTGGCAGTGTGGGCAAGACATTCTATCACCACTTAGGCTCATAGTGGTGGTTGTCGGTTAGAGAATCTCCCACAGAAATTATATTACTTTATTATATGAGTAAGTTGAGTTGTTATTGTATTTCTTTAACAAACTGAGTTGCTTTCTACTGTTCTAAAAACTTTTCATATAGTGCATGTGTATTGTTGCTTCTTATTGCGTTAAGTTATTCATGAGTTGAGTAAAGCCAAGGTAAGTGTTTCTTTCACATTCCTTTCAAGCTTATGTTATGTTTAGTATTCCACTTGCATACTCGTACATTCAATGTACTGATTCCATTTGGCGTCCATCATTTTATGATGCAGACACAGGTAACCAGGATCAGCATCCAGCGCCTCATTGATCCAAGTGAGCACATTAGAGTTAATTGGTGAGCCTCCTTGCTTTTCGGAGTGCTTCTTTTATCATTTGCTTTAGTACTTTAGTTATTAGGATGATCGGGGCCTTGTTCCGACATCCCTCGTTGTTTCAGAGGCTTCATAGACAGTTAGTAGTTCAATTGTCTTTATATTTTTATTTCATATGTTAAGACTTGAGTTGCCATTTTGGCATGTTGAATGTTTGACCTTTAAACGTTTGAAGTTATTTTATTAAGTAGTTAAGTAGAAATGCATTTGATCATTGTAATAATGCCTAGAGGTTTCCGCTGAGTAAGTAAGCCAGGCCAAGGGTTCTCTTGGGCCAGCAATGGTTCTTGAGTGCCAGTCCCGCCCAGGGTATAGGCTCAGGGTGTGATAAATTTGGTATCGGAGTGCAGAGTGTAAGATTCCTAGGGAGTCTATGAAGTTGTGTGTATAGAGTCCTAGGTATCGGTGTGTAGCGCGCCACATCTATAATTAGGAGGCTTCAACACTTAGGAAATTTTCTCACTTTTTTCACACTCATTTCGTGCGTTAGAGTTTGTTCTCTAAAAAAATTCTTCTAACTTGTGTTTGCACGTGTCTTTCAAATCATGCCTTAAGGAGCAAGGGGTACCAAATGCACCAGAAGTGCAACCCCAAGGAGAGGTCACCAATGTTGAGTTCTGTGAGGCTATACGAATGTTGAGCCACGTTGTGACCAACCAAGATTGGCAACAAAGAGGAGCTAGACAGGAAGTGACTGATACTTCAAGGATCTGAGAGTTCTTGAGGATGAATCCTCCAAATTTTACTGGTTCAAGAACTACTGAGGATCCGGAGAGTCTTGTTGAGGAACTGAAGAAGGTATTTGAGGTTATACACGTTGTCGATACTGAGCGAGTAGAACTAGGTGCATATAAACTGAAGAATGTTGCTAGGACTTGGTTTGACCAGTTGAAGGAGGGTAGACCTGATGGAGCACCACCTGCGAGTTGGGCATTCTTTGAGGAGGCCTTCTTGGAGCGTTTCTTTCCCTGAGAACTGAGAGAGGCCAAGGTACGAGAGTTTCTCACTCTTAAGAAATATTCACTAAGTGTTCATGGGTATGGGTTGAAGTTCACCCAACTATCCCGTTATGCTCCGGAGATGGTTGTGGATATGAGAAGTAGGATGAGTTTGTTTGTTGCTGGGTTGTCTCGTCTATCGAGTAAGAAAGGTAAGTCTGCAGTGCTTATAGGTTACATGGATATAGAAAGGTTGATGGTTTATGTGCAGGAGGTTAATGAAGAGAAGCTGAAGGATAGGGAGGAGTTCAGAAATAAGAAGGCTAAGACGTCAGGGAGTGAGTCCAGGTAGCAAAGAAATAATGTGAACCGGTCTTCTTTCCAACAAATGAAAAAGGGACCTGCTCCATCATCTGCTAGTGCACCTGCACCTAGAAACAAAGGTGAGTACAATAGTCAGAATTCATAGCTCTTCAGGGCAAGACTTGCTCAATCTCATAGTAGTGTGGCACAATGAGGTAACTGGGTTCCTGCATCTACTAAGTATGGTATAACCCACCTAGGTAAATGTCGCGATGGCTCTACATGTTGTTTCAAGTGTGGACAAGAGGGTCACTTCATGAAAGAGTTCCCTAATAACCGCCAAAGTAATGGGAATCAGGGCAATAGAGCCCAATCTTCATTAGTTGCTCCACCAGACAGGGTTGCACCTAGAGGAGCTACTTCCGGTACTGGCGGAGGAGCAAAATGCCTTAATGCCATCACTAGTCGTCAAGAGCAAGAGAATTCTCTAGATGTTGTCACTGGTATGATCAAAGTCTTTACTCTTGATGTTTATTCTTTGCTAGACCCAAAAGCAAGTTTATCTTTTGTGACTCATTATATTGCAAATAATTTTGATGTTCTTCCTGAGAAATTTTGTGAACCCTTTTGTGTTTCTACACCTGTTGGGGAGTCTCTTATAGTTGAGTGAGTATATCGTGATTGTGTCCTTTCCATCAATCACAAGGACACCATGGTTGATATAGTCGAATTAGACATGGTAGATTTTGATGTCATTCTTGGTGTGGACTGACTTCATACATGTTATGCCTCAGTTGATTGTAGAACACGAGTTGTCAAGTTTCAATTTCCAAATGAGCAAGTCTTAGAGTGGAAAAATAGTTCAGCAATGCCTAAGGGTTATTTTATTTCGTACCGTAAGGCTAGAAAGTTAGTTTCCAAGGGGTGTGTCTATCACTTAGTCCGAGTTAATGACTCTAGTGTTTAGATACCTCCTATTCAGTCAGTTTTTGTAGTAAAAGAGTTACCAGAAATCTTTCCAGATGATCTTTCGGAGTCCCTCGTGAGAGAGAGATAGACTTCGGTATAGACATTCTTCCAGATACTCGTCCTATATATATTCCACCATATAGAATGGCACCAGCAGAGTTGAAAGAGCTTAAAGAACAGTTGAAAGATCTTTTGGGTAAGGGATTTATTCGACCAAGTGTCTCACCTTGGGGCGCTCCGATCTTATTTGTGGGAAAGAAGGATGGTTCCCTTAGGATGTGTATAGATTACCGTCAGTCGAACAAGGTTACCATCAAGAATAAATCTCCTCTCCCAAGGATTGATGATCCTTTCGACCAACTTCAGTTGCCACCTGTTTCTCTAAGATAGACCTCAAATCTGGCTACCATCAGTTAAGAGTAAGGGAATGTGTTATTCCAAATACAACATTCAGGACCCGTTATGGTCATTATGTGTTCTTAGTTATGTCCTTTGGTTTGACCAATCCACCGGCAGCATTCATGGACCTTATGAATAGAGTATTCAAGCCTTATTTAGATATGTTTGTTATCGTATTCATTGATGACATACTAATCTAT
This sequence comes from Solanum piurae, assembly GCA_029582685.1. Taxonomy (NCBI): domain Eukaryota; kingdom Viridiplantae; phylum Streptophyta; class Magnoliopsida; order Solanales; family Solanaceae; genus Solanum; species Solanum piurae. The sequence continues at coordinate 8,175 of JAJOOO010017333.1, forward strand.
TCAAGGAATGAAGAAGATCATGCTAGTCATCTCAGAATCGTTCTCCAGACTCTAAAAGATAGAGAGTTGTATGTTAAGTTCTCTAAATGTGAGTTTTGGGTTGAGTCTTTGGCATTTTTAGGCCACATTGTGTCTGGAGAGGGAATTAAAGTTGATACTCAGAAAATAGAGGCAGTGCAGAATTGGCCTACACCCACATCTCCAACTGATATTAGGAGTTTCTTGTGTTTGGCTGGCTATTATAGAAGGTTTATAGAGGGGTTCTCTTCTATTTCATCCCCTTTGACCAAGTTGACTCAAAAGATAGTTAAGTTTTGATGGTCTGAAGATTGTGAGAAAAGCTTTTAGGAATTGAAAAAGAGGTTGACTACTGCCCCAATATTGACCTTACCAGAAGGTACGCAAGGCTTTGTTGTTTATTGTGATGCGTCTAGAGTTGGTTTGGCTTATGTGTTAATGCAGAATGGCAAGGTTATAGCTTATGCTTCGAGACAGTTGAAGGTTCACGAGAGGAACTACCCAACCCATGATATAGAGTTGGCTGCATGCCCTAGTTTTTGCCTTGAAAATATGGCCCCATTATATTTAAGGTGTTCATGTAGATGTGTTCACCGATCACAAGAGTCTTCAGTAAGTGTTTACTCAGAAAGAGTTTATTCTCAGACAAAGGAGGTGGTTAGAATTACTCAAGGATTATGACATGAATATTTTTTACCACCCAGGTAAGGCTAATGTTGTTGCTGATGCCTTGAGCATGTTTTCTATGGGTAGTACCGCCCATTTTGAGGAAGATAAAAAAGAACTAGCAAAGGATGTGTGTAGACTTGCACGCCTGAAAGTTCGCCTAATGGATTCCATTGAAGGAGGAGTAGTGGTGATGAATGAGGCTGAATCATCATTAGTGTCAGAAGTAAAAAAGAAGCAAGACCAAGACCCTATTTTGGTTGAATTGAAGGCAAATGTTCATAAGCAAAAAGTAATGGATTTTGAACAAGAGGGAGATGTGTATTAAGGTATCAAGGTATATTGTGTGTACCAAGGGTGGATGAACTCCAAGAAAGGATCATGAAGGAAGCTCATAGCTCCAGATATTCCATTAATCTGGGTTCCCCAAAGATGTATCGCGACTTGAGAGAGGTTTATTGGTGGAATGGTATGAAGAAGGGCATTGTAGAGTTTGTTGCTAAGTGTCCGAATTGCCAATGAGTTAAAGTAGAGCATCAAAGTCCTTGTGGTTTGGCTCAAAATATAGAACTTCCGGAATGGAAGTGGGAGATGATAAACATGGACTTCATCACAGGTGTGTCAAGGTTTCGCTGGCATCATGATTCTATTTGGGTTATTGTCGATATAATGACAAAGTTAGCCCACTTTTTGCCGGTAAAGACTACCCATTTAGCAAAAGATTATGCTAAGTTGTATATTCAAGAGGTGGTAAGACTTCACGGGGTTCCGGTCTCCATTATTTCAGACAGAGGTGCGCAATTTACTGCACAATTTTGGAAATCATTCCAAAAAGGCTTGGGTTCAAAGGTGAACTTAAGTACTGCCTTTCACCCTCAGACATATGGGCAAGCAGAGCGTACTATTCAGACTTTAGAGGACATGTTGAGGGCCTGTGTAATTGATTTCAAAGGTAATTGGGATGATCATCTACCTCCTATTGAATTCTCTTACAACAATAGTTACCACTCTAGCATCCAAATGGCTCCTTATGAAGCTCTTTATGGGAGAAGATGCAGATCTAATATTGGATGGTTTGAAGTTAGTGAAGCAGGGTTGATAGGACCAGACTTAGTTTATCAAGCTATGGAGAAAGTGAAAGATTCAAGAGTTCGTAATATACCTTATGAGTTGGAGCTACCACAAGAGTTAGACGCGGTTCATCCGGTATTTCACATCTCTATGTTGAAGAAGTGCATGGGAGATCCTTCACTTATCATACCAACTGAAGATATTGATATCAAGGATAGCTTATCTTATGAGGAGATTCCTGTTCAGATTCTAGATCGTCCAGTTCGCAAGTTGAGAACAAAAGAGGTAGCATCAGTCAAAGTTCTTTAGAGAAATCAGTTTGTTGAGGAAGCTACTCGGGAAGCTGAGGAAGATATGAAGAAGAGATATCCACATATCTTTGAAACCAGAGAAATTCCAGACCAAGGTACTAATTCTATTCTTAGTACTCTTTAATTTATAAGTTGACATGTTGTATTTGAATTGCTTGTTGGGTGTTTGAGCTAAATGTTAGATGTTACACCCTTAACCTAGTAAGAGTAATCTCATTCGAGGATGAATGTTCCCAAGGGGGAGCTATTGTAACATCTCGCTAATTGAAAGAACTAGAAAGAAGTTAAAAATTGGAAATAGTCATTTTTGGAAAGAATATAAAATCTGGAAAATTTGTTAAGTATGTTAAGTTAAGTTTTTGGTCAACTTCAAACGACCATAATTCCTAGATCAGGATGATTTAGGTTTCTTTCCAGATATTGTAGGAAATATCTTGGAATAATCTTTCGAACTACGCCAAGTTTTCGCGATTCCGAGTTCGTATGAGTGAGATATTCCCATTTGAAGTTGGGCTGTTCAAATAAGGAAAGTCTAAACCGGATTTTGGAAGGGTATTTTAGTCTTTTCCTTTACGAATTATTTTAATTCGATTTTAGGAGATTAATATGGGTTTAATCAGAATTAGATCAGTTTGGAAAAGTTTAAGTTCACGCTAGGGCCTGGAGAAAAGAGAGAAGAGGAAAAAGGAGAAGAAAAGTCAAGATTCGTCAAGATCGTACAATTTGGTTGTGGATTTCACCAAGAATTTAATCCTACGACATATGTGAGATCACATAGCGTTGGGTTGTTCACCCACGCAACAATCATGATTCAATTCAGCTAAGTATATTTGATTTGAAAGTAAATCCTATGAGCACTTGATGAAATTCATTAGAATTCTCGTGGGTTTGTGTTGTTGAAGTTTTCTTGAGTTTGATTCATATTTTTTGGGTATGATTTCGAGTTGAATCTTGTATATATTGAGGGTATATTTGATTCTAAGTGTTTGGGGACACAACCAAACCGAAATAGGGGGTTTAGAGATGAAAAACGAAGGAGAAAAGTCGGAGTGCACCTGGGCAGGGGCCTAGGTCACCACCCCTCTCAGAATCCGTGAGTTGGGAGAAGCAACTTCTTAAACCTCAATCATATCTCATGAATTGGTTCACCATCAAATCATTTGAAGCCCTGAATACTATCTCTCAATTCCATCTTCTTCGAGGGAGGAAACAAATCTTATATAGAACGCAGCAGTGAGCTCTTCCTAAAGTCCCTTGGTAGGTCAACTAACCCCTTTGTTGCCTCCCCCATTAGAGAAAACTGGAACAAACGAAGTCGGACGAATTCCTGAGAGATATTCTTGAAAGAAAACAGGCCACACACATCCACAAAGTTTTGGATGTGATCACAAGGATCCTCCATAGCTAGACCTCCAAACAAACCCTTCATTTGCAACAGCTGCAACATAGTGTTTGTCACATGAAATACCGCATTACCCACAATTGGAGGCAATCGAATAGCATTTGCACTTCTCAACTGATCTTTATTGACAGCATGCTAGCTACCGATGTCATCATGGTGTCCAAGTTCACTAGCATTACCCCCGATAACACTCATATCGTCACTTGTTCAAGAGCAGCCAATGACAAACAAAAGTAAGTTGATTCAACTACAACAAGGCTAGTTCACAACTAAACTTCACTAAAAGAATTCTAAACACCACTCACCGGCAGCGGCTCCATTTTTTTATAACGCTCAACTACTTTTCAAATGATTCTAAGTGTAGGCAGTCACAATCAAGTATAAACCCAATGAAGAGTTGTGGTCAATCACATAGGGAGTGATATGGTAGAGAATTCAATTATGAAGTAAAAGGCGTGTTTTAATCGTTTATAGAAGTAGAAATTATCGAAACAATTAAAATAAATTGCAGGGGTTTGACAACCAATGTCAATTAGGGGGATTAGAGTGATCAATTAACAACTACGAAATAGGGGAATAATCAAATATAGAAGGATCCTTGGGGATATGATCAATTAAAGGACAATTTCGACATATGGGTGATTATTATCTACTAAAAGACGCTGAATCTCAGTGGGAAGGTTGGACTTTAGACGTAATAGCCACCTCTCGATCAACTACCACGAATCTAGCGAGTTCTCTTGAACCTCGACAAGCATAACACTATGAACAACCCAAAACCTCAATTAATCTACTTTCTCGAGTTAGATTGGTAGGATCAAATTCAGATTCACTTTCTCAAGCTGAATCCACAATACCCAATCACTACAATCATTAATTGATAGTTTTAATCCAAAACTCTCTTTATCAAGCAAGCTTTGAATACTAAGCTAGAACTATATTTGCAACTACAATTCATAAATGAAAACTCAACTATCAATTAAACCCACTTCAAAACCACATTTAAATCAGTAAATACTAACACCCATAAGCTAATTGAAATAATTAATCACATAGTCACACCCCAAAGAATGGGAGTTTTAGCCAAACATTACAAAAAACAAGAAAATGTTACCAACTATGTTCTCCATTAGTTTGGGTAACAATTTTGCAAGTCTTCACAATGGTCTAAAAATAGTTCCAAATCAAAACCCAACTCTAATTTACTCTTCAAAAGACTAAAAAAATGTGTTTGAAGTATTCTAGATAAAAAACCCAGAGTTAGAATGTATGTGAACTCTCTAAAACTTTTGTCCCTTTTTTGGTCTTTTAAAAATCACATTTATACTCTTTCTGATTTTTAGCTTTAGGACCGATCGGTGGAGTAAGTCGTGCATCACCAACAAATTAAGCGATGCGCCAAATGCCTTTTTGCATCGCCTTCTTGACTTGACTCTTCACCATTCACCTTCTGTAACTTTAGGCGATCAGGATCTCCATCACCGATCCATTCACCACTTTTTCGAGTTGATATTTCCATCGTCGAGTTGGCTCTTTCCCAGGGCTGTCCTTCTGGAACTTTTGGCGAGCTGAAGAACCACTAGGGGGTTCACCGAGTTGTCTTGACGATCACCAACTTTGCTTTTCTTCAGCTTTTTCAGCTTTTCCGCTCCTTCTGCCGGGTAATTTCCTTGCCTTGCTCCACTTCCTTTATTGCTGCAAGTTAACACTTTAACATCAGTTTAGAGCATACAATTGGTATTGAGGACAATAAAACTATGAATATTAAGCCCTAAATGAGTCGAAATCCCCGACTCATCATAAGTCTTTAAATTGATTGAGTATTTTGTCATTAAATCACTACTAAAAAACTTCTAAAAAATGACGGACAAAAAAGCGACGGACGGCGTCGCTCCAAAAAGCGACGCCATTTGCCACACTGTCCGTCGCTTTTAATAAAAATAATTATTTTAAAATTATTTTACAGAAAGCGACGGACGGCATCTCTTAGTCCATCGCTTTTTTTCGCGGATTTTTGCGTCAAATATATATAAAATTAATTATTATTTATTTCATATATATAGCGACGCTGTCCGTCGATTTTATTAAAAATAATTATATACTAATTAAAATATTAACGACGCTTTCCGTCGGTTTATATTTATTTTATTTTATTTTATTACCTATTTTTTATAATAGCGACGGACGGCATCTTTATGTCCGTCTATTCTTAGTCAAAATATACGGTCAAATACTTTTAAAAAGCGACGGACAGTGTCACTTTGGTCAAAATTATCGTCAACTTTTTAAAAGAAAAGTAACAGACGGGGAGACGATGTCCGTTGCTTTTCATTAAATATCTGAAATATCATATGCTATTTTTCCTCATTTTCCCTCTCTTCCTTCTCTCTAAAGATTTGCCGCCGTCGCTTGCCACCGCAGTTGTTGTCAACGCTGCTGCCGGAATCGTTGTTGCCGTCGCTCCTTCCTCTCTCCATTGTCTCTTTCTCCTTTGATTTAAGGTTAGGGTTTTATCAAATTAGTTTTAAATTTTTTCAATTTTAGTTATATTTGATTATGTTAATTAGTTTATTGGATTTGTGTTTTATTGAATGATTGATTGTGTGTGATAGTTAATGAATTAGGGTTTCAAGGATTTGGGTACTAGTTTGAATTTGAAAATCTTTAATTTGATTGTGAATTGGGATTTTTAAATTTTTTATGATTGTTAGTAATTAGTACATTGTTAATTTGAATTTAGAAGTTAGATATTGATGAAGTTTGATTGTTTAAATGTCATGAATATATAGGATGAATGTTTGAATGTCATGAATATATAAGGTTTTTTTTTAATTAGAACTTTAATATATATAAGTAATTTTTGGATTAGAAGTTTATATATAACTAAATTTTTAGATTAGATATGAATGTTGAATTTGAACTTGAAACTTGAATATAACTAATTCTTTGATTAAATTTTTTATATATAACTAATTTAAAATTTTTATGAACTTGAATTTAATTAATTAATTAGAAATTGAATATAAATAATTTTTATTAGAAGTTTATATATAACTAATTTTCCAGATTATATAAATTTGAATTTAGAACTTGAATATAACTAATTCTTGGATTAGAAGCTTATATATAACTAAGTTTAAAAATTAGATATATATGAACTTGACTTTTAGAACTTGAACTTATAATTAGAAGTACATGTATAACTACTTTTAAAACTTTGATATAAACTTGAATTTAGAACTTGAACTTGAACTTGAAATTAGAATTTGAATTTAGAACTTGAACTTGAACTTGAAATTAGAATTTGAATTTAGAACTTGAACTTGATCAACTTGAATTTAACTAATTCTTGATGACCTTAATTAATTAGAACTTAATAATTAAACTTAATTAGAACTTTGGACTTAATTTATAATAACTTAGACTTAATTAGAATTAATATAATTAATATTTGAAATCTTAAACTTAATTAAAATTTATGAATTAATTACGCTTGAACTTTGTAGATCTTGAAATGTAGTATTTATGAACTAATTAATTAGATATACAAGTAATAATAAACATAATTATTAAGTAATTATTATAAATATATATTAACAATTAATTAATGTAGTAAAATTATTATTAAATTTAATTTATAATATAATTGAATATCTATATTTTTGTAGATGGATCATCGTTTGTGGATGTATAATATGCATTATGAAACTGGTGTTGGTTTGAAACCTGAGTTTATTGACGGTGTTAGAGATTTTATTGAACATACAATGACACTTGACATTTTCAATAATAATGGATTGGTTAGGTGTCCTTGTAGTGCATGTAAGTGCTTAATATTTTTAAAACCAGATACAATTATTGCTCATTTGTACCGTAATGGATTTAAGCCTAGATATTTTGTATAGATTGATCATGGAGAAAGAGATGGATTAGATGGTATGTTTTCTAATTTGATGCATGTGGATGAATATAATATGCTTGCACCACATGGCCAAATTAGGGTTGAACAAGATAAGGTTGAACATGATAGGGTTGAACATGATAGGGTTCATAAAATGATCGATGATGCTTTCGGGGTTCAAGGTGGGATGGAACCCGAACAATATTTTGATGAAGCTCCTAATGAAGAAACAAAACACTTCTATGATGAATTAGAAGAATCTAGTCGTCCACTATGTGAAGGGAGTCCGCATTCTGCCTTGTCAGTTGTGGTTAGATTAATGAATATTAAATAAGATTGGAATGTTCCAAATGCGGCTATAGACTCAATGGTTGATCTTTTCGGTGAACTAGTCAATCCGGAGTGTACCATACCTAAGAACTTCTATCAGGCAAAGCGTTTGGTTTCCAAGTTAGGATTGACGTATCATATAATTCATTGATGTGTTAATAGATGCATGTTGTTTTACAAGACTGATAGTGAATTAGAAAATTGTAAGTTTTGTGGACATGCTCGTTATAAGAGGACTCCGGCTGGAAAAATGGTCCCAGTTAAGGTGATGCATTATCTACCTCTCATTCCTAGGTTAAAGAGGTTGTATGCATTGACGAGGTCTGACCCACATATGAGATGGCATCGTGAATATAGAAGGTTGTCGGGTGTCGTGTCTCATCCATCTGATGGTGAAGCATGGAAGCATTTTGATAATGTATATCCTGATTTTGCTAGTGAACCAAGAAATGTTAGATTGGAGTTGTGTACAGATGGTTTCACACTATTCTCTAATGCTACTGAAACGACCCCAAAAATGCCCGAAAATGTGCTTCGGAAACACCTATAATTGTAATTTTCATATATCTCAAAATCCGTGCATGATTTCGGAAATTCGACTTCATATTCTTATTCGTGGGGTCAAATTGAGTGGGAGATGGGTCTAACCCGAATTTTA
>JAJOOO010017334.1:0-14101 GCA_029582685.1 Solanum piurae
AAATCCAATTTATAGTTTCACAAAATATGGCTTGAAAATCCATTAGGCGAGGTAAGTCGGGATCAACGAGTGGTATGGTGATCCACCCTTTGCTCTCTTCTATCACCTTTTCACATTTGTTCTCAGCATCCTCAAGTCCTATAACTTTGGGCGATCCATTTTGTCATCGTGGATCTGATCGACAATTCACCGACTTCCCATTTCTATTGCCAACTTGGTTTCTTCCATCAGGGTTGGCACGCTCGAACTTTAGACGGTCTGAAGAGCCACTCGGCGGTTCGTAGAGTGGTCTTGGCGATTACCATGATTGCTCTTCTTCACTTCTTGTACTTGTTTTGTTTCATTTTGCCTGTTAGTGTCCTTATTTTGTTCCTTAGTCCACATACCTGAAAATCAAGGATTTAACATCAGTTTATAGCATAAATTAGGCATTTTAGGACACTAAAACAATCAAAACAAAGCCTTAAATGAGACCAAATCTCAGACTGATCACAATACACCATGCTCATCATGAGTACCATTCAAGACATGGATACTGAACAAAATTGATTCTCATGTTATCATTGAAAACTTCAAGCATTTCACGATTTAAACTCATGAGGAGTTTGCAACATCAAGGGAGAATGAGATAAAAATAAAACCACACCCATTTACCCAAAAGAGCACTCTAGCGTAAACAAACAACATACTACAATTGTTCAAAATATGAAATAATAAAATACAATACAAAGGTAATATTGGCCCGAAGGGCCTCACCCCACCAAAAACAGAATGCATTGTCCTCAATGAAAAATGCGTAAAAATACTGGGAGACTAAGAGAAATGGTCCCCCATGCCTATGGAGCATTCTCATCTTGAGTGTCGGGTGGAAAAGCCTCAAGAGGGGCATTGATGCTTGACAATAGGATCACATGAGGTGGCATGTGAGGCTCAACATAGGAATTAGTGCCCATCTCAGTAACATGAGGTATGGTAGAATCTAGAGTGACTCCACTAGACCCGACCTCTGAAGTCTCGTGAAGAGATCTCTCCAGTGTAGTGATATACCGTGAGTTTACGGTATTTTTGATGCGTTTCACTTAGATTTTGTGTGTGTCTTGGGTTGTTTTGTTATTAGGAATAATGTTTTGTGTGTAGTTCTTGCAGGAAATAGGCTTGGATGCGGTTGATAAAGATGCGAGCTGAAAAATGCAGAAGTAGCCATCAATGGAGCCACCCACGGACCGTAGGTCCAACGACGGGCCGTGGATGGGCAGTCGTAGGTCCTGGTCTAGGAGTTGAGTTCCAGTATTCAGTCCACGAAGTGCCAAGACGGACCGTAGTTCAGTTCACGGATCGTAGGTGATGCATCATAGGTGGAAGATCTGGGAAATCTGTCCAAGTGTGGAACCAGAGAGCGGACGACAGACCGTAGGTCGACCCACGGGCCATCCTGCTCATCCATCGATGGATATCTAGGAGTTGAAATTTCCAGTACCTGATTAGTTTTCCAAGTGTTGAAACATGGAAGGGGACCTACGGATCGTAGGTCAACCCACGGTCCGTAGGTCAAAGGGTCAACAAAAACTGCATTTCAGTAGTTTATTTCCTTGTTTTGTTTCTTGTTTAATTTAGGATTTTTTTTTGATAAATAGGAGTTGTAATCCTCGTTTTTGGGAGTTAGACATTATTGTATTCTTTTAGTTTTGGTCTTTTGGGAATTATTTGCAAACACTTAGCAATTTAATTTTTGGAAGTTGGTTTATGCGATTTTCACTTTGAATCTCAATTGAAGATTTGGATTTTCATCTATTCTCATTGTAAGTTCATTAATTCTTTTAACCTAATTATGAATTGTGAACCATCAAGCATGCGTAGATAAATCCACAACTAGGGTTGTGGGAACCATGAGCAATTACCAAAGTATGAATTAAAATTAAGTAATTCTTGAATAGTGTTTATACAATATATTGTTAGAAGTCTTTTTAATGGTTGCAAATATTAGAACTCGCCTTGTTCCTACTTTTCGGACCAAGTAGGTAATGAATAAGAAAATCATTAAACAACAGAGATTTAGTGGATGCTATCTAATAGTCTATTGTCAATTGGAGTTCGGGTGAAAACTAAACCATACATTGATATGATGACTAATCTGGGGTAAAGGTAAGGGTTAGTAAAGCATTCACATGTAGCCGGACAAAGGTGCGTGGTGAAATTTCCTATTTGGAGGACCAATCACTTAGGGGTGCCCAAGTTACCAACTTTGCATATTAAACACTAGAAAATGATTACTATTATTAGGATTATTGCGTTAAGAGCTTGTGGGGAACACATATGCCCTAGTTTCCATCTTATATTGATTTCTCAAACTATTAATCTTGCTTACTTGTTACTTATTGATTCAAATCAACAATATGTTACTTTAGTTATAAAAACCCCTTGTTTACTTTTCTCAGAAATAGTTTGACTAAAAAGAGATAATCGTGAAACTTTAAGTCTAAACCATATTCCTCGTGAGATTGACCCCAAATTACAAGTTGGATTCTTTATTTGACAACGATCGCTTATTCTTCTTTAATAGAGGTGTAATTTGAGCGTATCAAATTTTGGCGCTGTTTTATTTAAAAATATTTTAGACTGGTTTAAGAGTCACCACTTAATTTTTAAGAAAAATCAAGAAAACTATTTTTTCAATAGATTAAAACAGGAAATCAATTGAAAATATTTAAAGGGGGTTCAAGGTTCTTATTAACATTCTAGGAAGGTTTTAAAAGCACCTAGAATGTCCACTAATGTGGTTATCCGACGATTAATTATTTGGCTAATTTTTAACTTAACTTGATTTGCAAGATTGAACTATTTTATGGTTAGAACTATCTTGATAAAAATAATAATAATAATGAAATATTATCTAAGTGAAGTATTTTATAAACTTATTTATTATTATTTTTATTTTTTTTGAGTCAAGTGAAAGATGAGTAATTTAGTTAAGTAATTAATTCAAAATGGGTGTCTTTCGGGGATTTGAATATTTTCGACCTTTAAGATTAACAACAAATACTAACAAGTAAAATGAGCATAGTAAAGTAGAGAGGGAAAGAGAGTTGGGCCCAAGTTCGGTTTTTTCTGTCCGCCTGGACCAACACTTGGGCTTAATTTCGTTTTGGACCAATAGGCCCAATTCTCGCCATTTTTGTACCTGTCCTAGACTAAGTTTTGAAACTTACTTCTTTGGGCTTTAGGCCCATCTTCCACCTGTCCTAAATTCTAACAAAATAGTAATAAATGAAATGACAGGGCATAGGCCTAAAATAATAAAATACAATCTCTTTTTATATAAAGAGTGGGCCTTTTGAACCCAATCTTTCCAATTCTCACGCCGACTTCATAATTTTCAACTCTGGGACCTGTTCGTCGATTTTGTAATTGGCTGACTCGGATAAAAAGAAATTGAGCCTTTGTGGCTCTTCCGAAATGCAAGAGAGGAGATAAGAGTTCACGGTGAACTCGGGAAAATTTACATGCAAGAAAAGGAGATAGGAAATAAACATTAGTATTTACTCGTAAAAATGAATAAAAAATAAATAAAGAAAAAATTAATCATACACTTATTGGTTGATCATTTACAGTAATAAACCTGTAACCCAATACGCCTACCATATAGAATACATTTACCGCCTCATTATTGAGATGGCTAACAGATAATGAAATCAAGCAATGAACAACTATGGGTATTGAAATGATTATTCATTCAAATTACGACACCCATAAACAAGGTTTAGTAGTAGCTTAACTAAAGTAAAAGAAATAAACAGTGTTGCACTCCACATACCAAAAGATTCAAGGATCGATTTAAGGGAGCAAACATCACACACTTTAGGATTCAAACAAACTTCCTAAGCCTCTACCAAAACTGATCATAAACAAACACATAGATGCATTTCACGCAAAGAACATGATCACTACCAAGTAGCTTTAGAAATTGAAATTATGATATTGACTCTAGCTACTCTTAAAGAGAGTACATCGTTGAACAAAAGTAAAATAAAATTGGAGTCCAAACTATAACCCATGATCTTTTTTAAAGAAAATAAATAAAATAAAGCTCGATTAACAGAAGTTATTAAAGGAGAAGCAAAGAGAAAACAATCCAGCTTAGCAAACACATACATAAACAAACAAATGATGTATCATGGAGAGATTTTGGCTTGGACATAACAGAAATTATAACCAATCTAATGCCTGCAAGCTATGTATCCATCAGAATACTCACATGGACCAGAAATAACACTTAAAATCAAGTTAAAAGACTATAACAGAACAAGACATACCCCAACTGGATAGCACAATGGATCGACCACTTTATGATCAAAATATTTGACTAAAAATTTAAAACAGCCGATAAAGAGATAGAAAATGAACTCATAAATATCGACGTCTTGATTCATTCATCCCAACTCAAGGTGAAAGAACGAAGAATGTACGTCGAACACTGAACATTATTGCATATTCATGATGAACGAAGATAGACTAAGATGAATAGCGTAGTTTTAAAAACTAAACAAAGTGCAGCTATGAAGACCCAAAAAGGGACAAGAATAGTAACAATTTCAAGCTAGAAAATAATTTCAAAACACACTCATTATCCACACATACATACTTGGATCATTTTTAACAAGCAAGCGACCAAAGTTTCAATTACACAAGAAATCCCTATCCTTAGTGAACTATCAGAACAATATAACCAGTAAAACAAACAAATAAAGCCTTGGATTAAGAAGACGGTAAGAGGAGCGAGGTTGTATACCTTTTCCGAGGCAACGAACAGGACCAAGAGCTAGCAAATGAGCTTATTCCAATCTCCACAAATGAAAATGCCAACAGAAAATTCGGACAGTAGACGAATGATTCAGATACCTCAACAACATCAACACTATCGCCCTATGTTTTGCCTATTTAGTGTTCTGTAATCTTAATTTCTCTGTGTTTGTTTTTCTAAAGCTGGTCTAATTTTGCCCAACCTTTCCCTCTGTATTTTTCGGATAATTTTCTCTAACACTAAGATTTTCAACTCTAAAAAAAAATCCCCCATTTACAATGAATAAGGGGGAATATATAGAAGAAAACTAGGGTTCGAATTTGGGAGGGAAAATCGATGAAAAGCGGACTCAAGGGCCCAATTCCAAAATTCGAACTCAAAAATCTTTCACCATTTCGGTGAGACACCTTTTTCTTGCAAGTTTCGTCCCATTCCGGAAGAGGAAATGGAACATCCGCGTGCCTGCTGCCTGCTGTATGATTGTTGGAGGGAGACGTTCGAAAAAGAAGACAAAGAAAAGCAGAGTACTCTGCGTTTCTTGCTGCTTTTCCATCTATCTTCGTTTGGAGTCGTTTGCAAACCAACATCGTTTGATTGTCGTTGTAGCGTGTTGATGGCGTCGTTTTGATATGGCGTGCACACGCCATCTGCTTTTGTGTATTGACGCCGCCTGAATGCCGTTTGAAGGAAACGTTGCCCTGTCATTTATTGGAAACGTTGATGTCGGTGTTTTGAGAAGCTGATGTCGCTACTCGGTTTCTTTTGAACATAAAATTGGGCCGGGTCGGTGGAGCAAAGGGCTGGGGCGCTAGGAAATTAAAAGAACGTGGGCTGGAGAATTTGAGTGGAAGTTAGGAATTGGAAGTGGGCCGGAGCTAATTGAAAAATCCAACTGTCGGCTGAGCACTTTGGTATTGTACATATGTTGTTGTATAGTTGGAGAATTGGTAAACAATATGGGGTTGTGGGCTACTGGGCATGAATTGGAATTGACCAAATGACCCAAAGTTTGGTCTTAAAAGAATTGACGGCTATAATTTCAATCGAAATCATAGCCGGTTAAGGTTAAAACCTAGCCGAATTGAAATTAGTTGGTGAATTCGGTCAGAATCAAATAAGATGAATTACTATTAATTAATTAACGAGCTTCTTAAATTTTAACAAAAATAAAATAAAAAAATTAATTATAAAATAACTAATTCAAACAATCCAAAATTATAACTATAATTTATACTAAACTAAAATAGTTAATTTTAAAAAATGCAAAATATTTCAAGATAATTTCTAAATATTAATAATGTACGTTGATTATATAAGTAATTATGTAAAAACTATTATTATCTAAAATATTATAAAGCCGACTAAATCGCTTTAGGAATCTTGAAAAATATTTAAATTTCATAAACTAATTATTCCAAATCATTTGAAATATAAGAAGCTCGAGAATTAATTCCAATCGGGGAGGTTGAAAAATATTTAAATTTCATAAACTAATTATTGCAAATCATTTGAAATATAAGAAGCTCGAGAATTAATTCCAATCGGGGAGGGTCAAAATTGGGTGTCAACAGGCGCCGCTGCAGGGGAATTTGGCTTTTAGATTAGGTTTAACTACATTAATGAACTATAGTCAAGTATTTCCTGATTTTATGTTTTTTTGTTTTGTTTTTTTGTTTTCTATAGGTTTCTACTCTAATTTATGCCAAGTACACAGAGTCGAGGTGAGCCATTGACCCTCTACGATCCAAAGTTGAGTAAACCTTCTAGAAAAATGAATAATCAAGGGGTTCACAACAATCCAATCGGATAGGGTCTAGGTGATGGAGTAGAATTGGGGCCTCCAGGGGTCGTCAATGTGCTCGCTCAGGTACATGGTGGTAATGTAATCGGAGATAAAGAGAGGGCGCACAATATACCAGCACCTAGGTTGCGTGATAACTACAGGGTTGACTACAATACAGTTGAATAAGAAGGGCCATTTTTTCTTCCTCCTCTATCTGCGGGGGATACATTTGTGGTGACCATCAGTCTTATACAAATGCTTATAGTAAGAGGGTTGTTTTATAGTATAGCTTCGGAAGATCCACATGGTCAGATGGCTAAATTAAGAAGTGTTTGTAAGATTTGTCTGGGACGACTGAAATTGGATATGAATGTCATAGGTTTCAGAGTCTTCCCTCTGTCATTAACCGGTGATGCTGCACTTTGATTTTCTAAACTTCCATACAATATGATACATACATGGGACAAATTGCATAAGGTGTTCATGGAGAGTCCGTAAGCAATTCTTGGGATAGGTTCACTGCATTCATAAGAATTGTTCCGAATCACCACATAAATGATGAGTCACTGAAGGAGTAATTCTACAGAGGACAGGATGACAATGGAAATGCTATGCTAGTTACTATTGGTGGAGGATCATATGGCGAGTGCACTTTTGAGGAGATCACTGAAAAACTAGAGAAGATTTCCCAGAATAATAAGGCATGGAGCACTAGAAAGGCTAATACAGGTAGAAGCACATTTGCAGTCCAAACTGCACCCAGTCAATCCAATGATGATATTTGTGAAGAAATGGGTCAAATGAGGACATAGTTGGGCTTGGTATTAAAGCATGTGAGTGAAGATGCAGAAAAAATGAATGAGGTAAACTACTTAACTAGAACTCCACCACCACTAGTTGAAGAATGTTACTATGATGAGGATGTATATTTGGTTAATGATCAGACGGGTGTTTCGGAACCAACACCCAAGGCTCCAACTCGGATAATTAGCTACAGGGTCAAGAAAACCAAGGTCAGAACTATGGAAGTTATAATTGAGAGGGAAACTATGACCGGGATGGGAACTACAATCGTGATTAAAACAACAATCGGAAAAACTATGGCAACATGAATAAGAGAGTTGGGCCCTATGTTCCACCTGGTAATAGAGAATCTGGTAATAAAGAGTCTGGTGGTAGTGTGTCACGCATTGAGGATATGATGCAAAAGATGATGAAGAGGTTTGATGCAACTGATGAGAATGTGAAAGAGATGCAAAATGACTTGTCTAGAATCGGTCAAAAAGTTGATGCCCATGCAATGTCGATCAAGCAACTTGAGTAGCAGTTTAGTCAGTTGTCCACTACTATGAACCCACGTCAGCCTGGCACACTCCCTAGCAACACCATCCAGAATTCGAAGAATGATGGGCATTGTATGGAAGTCACTACTCACAGAGATAAACAGACCATTGATCCCCTTATGCCGTCTGAGGTTGAAAGTGTGGTAGAAAAGGATGCGGATGAGAATGAGGTTACTGGAAAGTCAAAAAATGCTACAGAGAAGGAAGCAGAGGTGACCCAAAAAGTTGTTCCCATGCCTAGACCTCCACCTCTATTCCTATAGATATTGGTGAAAATGACCGAAGAAGGAAAATACCGCAAGTTCATAACTATGTTGAAACAGCTTCCCATTAATGTTCCGTTGATAGAAGCTTTGGAGCAAATGCTTGGGTATGAAAAATTCATGAAGGACTTGGTGACCAAAAAGAGGGCTGTCAGTTTTGAGGATGAAGAAAGGTTATAACATTGTAGTGCTATTGCTACTAGGTCACTAGTCAAGAAGAAAGTGGACCCTGGAGCCTTCATACTCCTTGTACCATTGGTATGTTTTATTTTGCAAAGGCTTTGTGTGATTTGGGTGCCCGCATTAATCTGATGCCACTGTCGATTTATAAGAAGTTGGGTTTAGGAGCTCCAAAACCGACTGCGATGCATTTACTTATGGCTGATAAAACTGTGAAGAGGCCCATTGGAGTGTTGCAAGATGTCCTTGTGAAAGTAGAGTCATTCATCTTTCCAGCGGACTATGTGATATTAGATTGTGAGGTTGATTTTGAGGTTCCCATCATCTTAAGAAGACCATTTCTTGCTACTTGGTGTGCGTTGGTTGATATGGAGAGAGGGAAAATGAAGTTCCAATTTAACAATGAGGAAGTAACTTTTAACATTTGTAGGTCTATGAAACATAAAAGTGATCTGAAATTGGTATTTGTGGTGAATCACATTATGGGACAAGAATCTAAGGTGTCCATTGAGGAAAGGTTAGGTGTTGACGCGCTAGCAACAGTGATGATGACTTTTGACAGTGATGGTATTGATGAGTATGATGAGCTAGTTTCGGCACTTGTTAGGCTCGAGTTCCGCTCCAATACAAAAAGCTTGGAGTTAGATATGAAGAATCTAGACTCCCCACATGCAAAACTGTCTGTAGATGAGCCTCTAAGACTGGAACTCAAGACTTTACCATCCCACTTGAGGTATGTATTCCTGGGGAAAGATAGCACATTGCATGTGATCTTTGCTGCTGACTTGAATGAAGGGCAAATAGAGGCCTTGGTATCGGTACTGAAGAGGTTTAAGAGGGCTATTAGATGGACTATTGCGGACATTATTGGGATTCCTCCTAGCATTTGTTCTCACAAAATCCAACTCATGCCAGACAACAAGTCCAGTATTGAGCACCAAAGGAGACTTAATCCCCCTATGCAAGAGGTTGTGAAAAAGGAGATCATTAAAAGGTTGAATGTTGGAGTCATATATCCTAATGCTGATAGTAGTTTGGTCTGCCCTGTTTAGTGTGGCAAAGAAAGAAGGGATCAGTAAGGTTCCTAATGCTAAAAATGAACTTGTTCTGATGAGGCAGGTGAGTGGTTGGAGAGTATGTATGGACTACCGCAAACTAAATAGATGGATAGAATAATACAACTTCCCAATGTTGTTCATGGATCAGATGCTAGATCGTCTCACTGGTAAAGGTTGGTATTATTTTCTAGATGGGCATTCGAGGTACAATCAAATCTCCATACCTCCGGAAGATCAAGAGAAAACCACCTTCACTTGCCCTTATGAGACTTTCGCCTTCAAAAGGATGCCATTTGGGTTGTGTAATGCTCCAGCGACCTTTCAGTGGTGTATGATGTCGATATTTTCAGATATGGTGTAGGACATAATTGAGGTGTTTATGGATGATTTCTCTGTGGTAGGTGACTCATTTGATGGTTGTTTGATGCATCTGGCCGAGGTACTAAAATGATGTGAAGAGTGCAATCTTGTGCTAAATTGGGAAAAGTGTCACTTCATGGTAAAATAAGGTATAGTTCTGGGTCATCGGATTTTGTAGATCGGTATTGAGGTTGATAGAGCCAAAGTTGAGGTAATAAAAAAGCTTCTACCACCCATCTCTATCAAAGGTGTTCGGAGTTTTCTTGGGCATGCATGTTTTTACCTGAGGTTCATAAAAGATTTTTTGAAAATTGCACGCCCATTGTGCAAGCTACTCGGAAAGGAGTGTAAGTTTGATTTTGATGATTCTTGTCTGAGAGCATTTGGAGAGTTGAAAGAGAAGTTAGTCTCCACACCTATCATTATTTCACTACATTGGGGGCAACCATTTAAAGTGATGTGTGATGCAAGTGGGGTGGCACTTGGTGTGGTATTGGGATAGAGGTGAGAGAAGATTCTTCATCCGATTTACTATGCCAGCAAAGCTCTGAATGTGGCTCAAAAGAACTATACTGTGACTGAATAGGAACTCTTTGTTGTGGTTTTCGCATTCGAGAAATTTTGATCCTACTTGCTTGGTACTAAGGTCATAGTGAATACTATCCATTCTATATTGAGGTATCTGATGGCTAAAAAGGATGCAAAAACGAGGTAGATTAGATGGGTATTGTTGCTGCAAGAGTTCAATTTTGATGTTAAGGATAGAAAGGGAACAAAAAATCAGGTTTCCGACCATTTGTCTAGATTGGAGGAGGAAGCTATGCTCAAGTTAGGAGATGGGGCTGAGATTAATGATGCATTCCCGGATGAACAGGTATTGGTTGCTTCTTATGATCTTATCCCTCGGTTCGCATATTTTGCTAACTACTTGGCAAGCAATTTGGTTCCATCAGATTTGACATTTCACCAAAGGAAAAAGTTTATGTCTGATGTAAATAAGTTCTTTTGGGATGAGCCTTATTTGTTTCGTGTTTGTGCTAATGGGATTATTTGTCGCTGTGTACGCGAAGTGAGATGATGAGTATACTCGAGGCGTGTCATTCATTTCTTGTTGGTGGGCACTATAGCGGTATGCAGACTACTTATAAAATCTTGCAGTGTGGGTATTACTGGCCTACCATCCACCAAGATGCTCATGATTTTTCCATGTATTGTGATCGTTGCCAACGAGGAGGAGGAATATCTAAGAAGCAAGAACTACCTATGAACCTGATATTGGTGATTGAGCTATTTGATGTCTGGGGTCTTGACCTCATGGGTCTGTTTGTGAGTTCTCATGGGATGAAGTATATTCTTGTTTCGGTTGACTATGTACCAAAATGGCTGGAGGCAATTGCGCTTTCAAACAATGAGGGAAAAAGTGTCACCACATTCCTGAAAAAGAATATCTTCTTCAGATTTGGTACACCTAGGACAATTTTCAGCGATGGAGGTTCTCACTTTTGTAACAAGTTGTTCAAGGCGTTACTAGAGAAATATGGGGTTCGTCACAATGTAGCCACTCCTTATCATCCGCAGTCTAGTGGGCAAGTTGAGGTGTCAAATAGAGAGATAAAGCAAATCCTTGCAAATACTCGGAATGCCAACAAAATTGATTGGTCAAGAAGGCTTAATGATGCTCTATGGGCCTATCACACCGCATTCAAGACTCCCATAGGTTTGTCCCCCTACCAACTTTTATATGGGAAGTCATGTCATTTACCTGTAGAGCTAGATCATAAAGCAATGTGGGCGCTAAAGAAGTTGAATTTGGATTGGGGCACCATATCGAGTCAAAGACTAAATGATATGAATGAGCTTGAAGAGTTTCGCCTAAAAGCATATGAAAGTTCAACCTTGTTCAAGGATAAGATGAAAAAGTACCATGATCAGAAGATGGAAAAGCGTGAATTTGTTATGGGTGATCTGGTGCTCTTATTCAATTCAAGGTTGCGCTTGTTTCCTGGAAAGCTTAAGTCCAAGTTGACCGGGCCATTCAGAGTAACTCAAGTATTTCCACATGGAGCGGTTGAGCTTGAGAACAAGGAAGGGACGAGGTTCAAGGTAAACAGACACAATATCAAAGTATACTTGGGGAAATCTGAAAGTGTACAAGAAGTGATAAATGCTTATTCTCTTGATGAAGTCTGAGTAATCAAGGTGCCTGTGTCGTGTTGCGGCGGTAAATCAAGCGCTGCTTGGGAGGCAACCCAAGATGTACAATCTAGCCAAATAAAAGAGTTTCTTTTTTATATAGTGATTTTTCTTCTTTCTTTCTGATTTTGTAGCTCTTTAGATAGGTGTTTATTTTTCTGATTAGTGTTGGCTAGATATAGAACAGGGTTCGTGTCTAAAAAGTGTCCAGAAAATATAAAAAGGAAGTCCTAATGGTTGCTACGTGTGCAGGGACGAAAAGGCAATACTTGCAGAAAAAAATGTTAAGAGGTCTACGAGCCCCAACGACAGTCTGTTGGTGAATCCACGGATTGTGTTCGTAGATCCCATGTAAGTTTTTATTTCTATGTGTCAGTGTGACCTACGGAACCCATCGAGGAATCGTAGATTTACCCACAGACCGTCAATGGGGTCTCGTGGGTCCAATTTAGGGTTTCTGCCTGACCCGACCCGAACCCCAAATTAATATAACCCTTCATTTTTTAAACCATTTCCCACTTCTATTTTTTTTCCCACTACTACAAATAGGACAATTAACGGCAATAAAATATGGATTTAGCGGCAATAACATTCGTCGTTATAGCCTGTACCGGCCAATGATCTTTAGCCAGCAATGTTTGGGTCAACAAAGGCTTTCCCGGCCATTGTGCAAAATTCTGGTAAAGGGGCGCATTAATTGCTGCTAAAAGATATTGGCTTTTACGACAATTATTTGCGGCAATTATATTAGCTACTAAAGTTAATTCGCAATGGTTAACTATGGTGTTTTAGTGTCCATTGTTTTAGTCGATAAAAGCATATAAATAGCTGCTAAAAGTTTGTAGTTTTAATGGCAATTTTCCACGGCAAATAATGGCTATAATATTCCTTGTAGAAAATGTCTTAAATTGCCCTTTTAGCATCCATTTTATGGCAAGTAAATTCAATCAAATTGCCTCCATAGTTGACATATTTAATGGCAATTGTTTGAAGGCAATACTAAAGGCGACAATATTTCTTTTGAAAATATCTTACTGTAACCATTTAGCGTCCATTTTTATGGCCCGATACATTAAATCAGATTGACGCTAAATATCATAAATATTAACGACAATTGCTTAGCCTCCATTAATAATGACTACTGCATTCATCAAAAATAGTAACAACAAAGTTTGGAAAATTTGAAAATCATATTATTATTAATCTATAAAATAGAATATATCTCATTAAATCTACACAAATCAAAGGAAGTACTAATCTAAAATATGAATGTCACAACTGATAAAAACTTATATTGTTTCTACTAATATATTGAAAAATGTTTTCAAATAATTTTTGCAACTCTTCTTCATTTTGAAATCTCCACATGTGAAATTTGCGAACTTCATCTTGTATAACCTGAAATAAAAAATAAATGTGTCAAAAGATGAAAAGTATATAATGTACAAAAATATCACACATAGTGTGACTAATTTGAAAATTACAAGCAAGAACCATCCGTTAACAAGAAGTCTTATTCTTTCGTATGGACTTAGAATTACATTATCTGATTCCTATTTTGTATATCAACTGAACTAGTATTCAGATCAGACAACACATACACCTAGCAACTAAGATCTGAAATACAATACAGAGAAAATTGATGTTACCTGATTTATCATTAGGTTGAACTTTAGTGCCATCAACAAAACTATTCAACTCATTAGACTGATTATCATTTGCTTGAGCTACATCGTCGTTCTAATTGTATATCAACTGCTTAACATAAGGTTGGGTTGCAAAATTATCTTCATCATCTAGCAGTTGCTCAACATACTGTTGAACTGCATTATCATGTCGTTCAATTATCAATGTGTTGTGACCTCTAGTTTGCATAGTTCCTTTTGTTAAATTAAGGAATTATCTAGCTGCATTAAGACACGACATGAGGAAACTGTTGGGTTATGGAGGTTGATTAGGGCGTCATGCGGAAGCTTATAATTTGCAAATCATATAGTTGATAAATCAGATAACAAAAACTTATACTAAAAATCAAAATATTATTATATCAAAACTAATATAAAGAAAAACATTGAAACTTTAGAGAGAATAAATCTCCCCATAAACAAGACTCTTTAAACGAC
>JAJOOO010017335.1:0-14645 GCA_029582685.1 Solanum piurae
GGGGTGTTTTCGTCCAAGCAATTTTGGTCCTTGGGCTTGAAGAGCATGAGTTGGGCTCGTCTTGTCAACTTAATGGACTGGCCCAAATGTAATTTGGACTTGATTTAAGTCATATAATTTTGACTTAAATATTAATCCGACTTTATTAACCAGTAATTTGACTTGGTCAACGTATCATGAATTTAAGATTTAATCCAAATTTAGTATGGATTTAGCAATAAAATTTCATTGTCTACAGGAGTATATCTTAAATTAAATTAAATTCAATAAATTTTAAATGGCTACACATTTTTATTGCTTTTTGACTAAGAAACTAACATTTGAAATTTTACAAATACGTGCAAGGAGTAACACTGATTAATAGTTTTAGATTATTTATATCAGAATCAATGTAACTAGACCTATTAATTTTTTAAATTGTTAGTTGTAAAATGCCTTTAAAAAAATTATAATTTATAGTTTTTGACAAAAAGTTTGACTTTTGCAGTCGACAAAAAGAATTATTCTCACTTTAATACCTCGAAGTTTGAATACATGACACGTACCTACCTCCTTGCTTGCAAAATAACTATAGCAAGGAATAGGTCAATAACGCGCTATCCAAATTTAATTACGACTCCAATACAAGCTCTGGAATATCAGGTGAAAATTTTAAAAAAATCAATAAGAAAATAGGAGAAGAACTCCAACACCATCAATTAAAATAATTATGAGTTGTGGTGTAATGATGGAATTATTTCACCTTAATTAGAGATTTCAGATTCGAGCCCTGAATATAGAGAAAATCTTGTTGGGACCATATCCTCAAATGAGTCCTACATTGCGCAATCCGAATAATAACATATGTCCCAAAATACTTGTCAATTTATGAAATTAAAATAAAATTAATTATTATTATTTTTCTATTTTGTCCTGAAAACTAATTGTTTTTAAAAGTAAATAATATTGATTTTGAAAAAAGTTAAGGGTAAATAAGTAAGAAATAATTATTATTTATTATTTTTCTATTTTGATTTGTTTGTCTTACTTCACTTTATAGTCGATTTAAAAAGTTACTATTACTTTAGGATTACATTTGAAATGGTGGTTAATTTTTTTTTTCTTTTGTTTTTTATCCATTGGGAAAAATATTCGAATGGGCTGCTAAAGCCCAAATATCAATTGGGCTGAAGAAACAATTAGTCAGTGATAAAAAGGTTCAGTCCATTTTCATCTTTTAATCTTACTCTTGTAATATTTGTAAAGATTCTACTCAATACAATACGAATTTGAATTAATCGAATCATGATTGTCGAATAATTATAAAAAAATATTCGAAATCTAAAATTATGATGTAATAGAGTAAAATTATGACCACTAAATTTCCAACCGGATCGCAAACTCCATAATCTTTTTTTTTTCATTCTTTGTTTAATTATTTTTTCCTTGACAAGACTATACTTTATTTTTGCAATATATAAGCTACACTAAAAAAATAACATCTTAATTATTTATTAGTCCCACGTGAGTGCGAGCTAATAGAAGAATTAACTTAAATAATCGTTTATTTAATCAACTAAGCTAAAAATAGAATGTACGTATAAAATGTATAATATGTGTATGATCATATATAATGAATGTATAATATATGTATATCAATTAAAATAAGTAACAAGTAAATTTATCCTACTATTCTTGTAATGTCCCTACAAGTTTCCTTCGAGTCCCCATGTATATGAAGAGGTTAAAAATATAAAGATCAAACTACTTAATTTCCATTATTAATTCATATAGAATTTCTTAAAATTTAAAATAAAATTTATATATTTAAAAATTAAACAAAAATGTTATAAATTAACATAGCTAATGATTCACAAATTTATTTTTTAATGATATTATAATAAAAGAATTATTTGACTCTACAAACAATAATACCTATCGATAAAATGAGAGAGAGGGTCTATTTGATGTGCATAAATCTAACCCAATTGGAGCTCCCCTTATAAAAGGCATACCTAGTTAGTCCCTTAGTTATATGGTATCCATCACATAATTTTCTAAGAGGCATTTCTTGACTATTTCAAGCAAATTTTGATTCCAATTTTTTTAAATATTTTTTGAGTTCCCAAGCAAACTCAAATATTCTTCTAAGGATTGTTTAAGATTCTTTCGATTTATTTTACTTGTCATATTTTTTCATATTTTTTTTTAAAATAATATAAAATGTAATTTTATAAAAAAAAAATTATTGTTTTTTAATTTTAATTTAATATTTTTCCTTTTTCACTATTCCTTCCATCCCAAAATAAATATCGTTTCAGTATTTTTCACATACATTAAAAAAATAATGAGTACAAAGTACAATCATTAACTATTAAGAAGTACTTCCTTTGTCCAACAATATTTGTTCACTATTGACTTAACACACCCTTTAAGAAACTATAAATAGAAGAGTAATTTTACTATATCATACTTTGAATATAATAAATACAATGTCTTGAAAAATGTGATAGAGAAATAACAAGGGTAAATTAGGAACTAAGTGTAACATTATCCATGAATTTCATAAAGTAGACAAATATTGTTGGACATCTATTTTTAATATAGTGAACAAGTATTGTTGGACGGAGAGAATATTTTCTTGTGTCCATATTAAGTGAATTGTTGGGGTGTGACACATTTCTTATGAAAAAAATATTAAATGACATAAATCAAAGGCTACTTTCCACTATTACCCTGATTATTCTTAAACTATTCTTCTAGAAAAATGTAAAGTAGTTAAGAAAATGTATTAAAGTGAAGGGTAAATATGAAAAAAAAGAGTTTTAAAATTCTATTAAATTTTGAACAATTCACTTATCTTAAATAATGAAAAATAGTCCAATAATTCACTTAATTTTGACTAAAGGGGGTAATAGATTTTTAATATAAAGATATAGTTAAAAACAACTACTAATTATTGTCTTTAATTTCGAAATGATCATTTTTGGGGGGCTAAAATAATTTAAAATGAAAAGAGTAGCTAATTATATATTATTTTTTATTTTTTAAAATTATAATTATTTTAGAATTTATTTTTAACAAAGTCTAATTAGTAAATATGGTTATGAAACCAAATTATTTTAGAATGTCATTAATGCAAATGAATCCAATTGGTTAGCAAATCCTCTCTTATTTAATGGTTATTGGAATTAGTTTTGATTTTTCAACTTTCTAAGAAAAATTCAAACTTCCCTAGTAAAAGCCTTATTTTTAGTGGATGCTATTCCCTTAGTTCCAAAATAAGTTAATGTCCCCTAATTTGAACACTATTCTCTTCGTTTCTATTTAATTATCATCATTTTAGATTTGGAAAAATCTTTTTGGCCAGAAAATTTGATAGATTTTACGTCTTTTAAGAAATTAGACAGATTTACCATTATACTCTTATTTAGTCTCTCTTGAAATCAAAACTTTCAATAAATGAACATGAATTAACTTATTTTGATTAATTAATTTGACCAATGAATATGAATTAATTACTTTATTTTTCTATGTTGGTCAAATAATACATAATTTCAAGGCCAGTAACTGTTAAGGATAAAATATGAAAAATAGTATCATTTATACATTGATTTTATGAAATTAACGAGTAATGACAACATGTAAATAGGAACGAGGGGACTATTAAGAAAAATGAAGTAAATATGTATAATTGAAAAAACATACAAAAAAGAAGAAGAAAAACTAAAATTACAAAAGTAACATTTATTTTGAATTATTTTGTGATGGAGAAAATAATATTTTACTATATATAAATATAGTGATCAAAATTAGATGCTAGCAGCTGGATTTACTTGGTTTCACTATCATTTCCAGCTTTCAAACTCCATTTCTTAAAACTACCACAACTCTATTTTTCTATAATAATATACAACAAAGTCAATATCATACATTTCTTAATCAAACTAAATAAGAAATCCTTTTTTTTTCCTTCTAAAATAGTTGTGTATTTATATACTAATAATACAAAAATATAAGAATATGAATAATTTTAAAGAATATCAATATACTCTCTTCATTTCACCAGTTACAAACCTTACCTATGATATTACACCAGTTACAAAAAAAAAGTCGAATCTTCATCAATAAGAAAACAGTTCACGTAAACAATCAACTGAGCTATTTCGATTCCATTTAGACATATCACTCTAAAGACTCTTTCCATTCCTTTTTTTATTTTTTTTATTTTGTTAGTCAACTTTTATTTTTTACAAATTAAAAAAAATAAAATTCAATACCTTGATTCTTTTTTGTCTCTCTATATATATAATATTTTGAACACCTTATATATATTCAAACTTTTATAGCAAGAAAAAACTGTTTCGTCTGATTCCGTTGAGTCCGAACCATGTGAGGGATTTCTTCATCCATTTTTGTCATTAACCACAAATTAAGCACAGGTACAATTTTTACTTTAGCTGTCAAATTTTTCCATTTATACTTCAATTAAATCTAAATTTTTCATTAATCTCCGTTTTTAGGAACAATGTACTCGAATCACTGGGGAGGTGCGTTAGAAATCGCGACGACGACCGGCGGCGAATCGACGACGGACGACGATAATCGGAGCCGGAATTTTGATTTGGATAGAGCATCGGTGAATCAGCTGCAACGGTACGATAATTACGATCGGAGTACTCAGAGTAGTCGGAATTTGGATGAAACGCAACAGAGTTGGTTGTTAGGTCCGCCGGAGAAGAAGAAGAAGAAATACGTCGATTTAGGATGTATAATTTGTAGCAGAAAAGCGTTAAAGTATACGTTCATCGGAATTATCGTTGCGTTTGCCGTGATTGCACTTCCGACGATCGTCGTGAAAGTTTGGCCGAAGCATAAATCTCAACCTTCGCTGCCTGATAATTACACTTTTGCCCTTCATAAGGCTCTCATGTTCTTCGACGCCCAGAAATGTACGTTTTTCTCCTTTCTCTTCAGTCATCCAATTTTTAACTCTTTTTTTTTTTTGCCAAATAAGAACAATTTCATGGGAAAAAATAATCAAAAATTGGTTTAGAAAAGATCGAGTCTGAGTTCAATTCAACCTCAAAACTAGCTCGCGATGAGAGAATTACTCAAATTCATATAGGAATGAACATGTGAGACTCAACACCCTTCAACACGGCTAGGACATCTCGGCGCATGGACAATATAAATTGAGTTGCCCAACATAAAAAATAATAATAATAATGAATTGAGATGAGTCGGACTCTCAAGGTAATCTGTGTTTTTTTATGAATTGAGATGAGTCCGACTCTCGTAATTGATTTAACTGAATATGTAATTGGTTCAATTGAATATTGGTTTGAAATCTGAACTTGCAGTAAGAAATTCATTAAATATGTAGAAACTATTAATTTAGAATTTAGAAATTTTAAAAAAATAGAATTTTAAAAGCATAAACTTCAAATTCTAGCTCTGTTTATGTCTTTGGTATCATATTTGAGTATCAAATTACTAGATCGTGATATAAAAGGTAAGAAAAACCCTTAGTTTGAGAAGATGATAAATTCATTTTTGTATTTGCCCTAATTGTAGTGAAGAAGTATAGGTAAGGGTAATTTTAAACTATAATTAAAAAGTAAATTATGTAAATTTCGAATATTTATATTCTAAGTATTTTAATACGTAAAATCCACAAAATTCATATTGGAGCTATGTTAAAATTAAGGACGAACATGAAATGAATATCACAATATAAATCAAAGGGAATTATAAAGTTGATTAAGAATCATGAACTTCAGATTTTAGATTTCATCCATTCAAATTTTAATAATAAAATGATGTAATATACTTGTAATAACAAGAATTAATCGAGATGAATAAACTAACTTGAAAAATACGATGATAAAAAAAAAGTAAAAAGAACCGACTTTTAATATTCTACTTTGTCATTTTCCTTTGATGATGTGTAAAAGGTATATATATATGTTAAAAGAGCAGCTAAAAAAGGGAAAGAAATAAAGTTAATTGATTAGGAAAGTAATAATAATAATTATAATAGACTAGAATTGCTCCTTATAAACATGGTGTTTGTTATTTGAAATTCCACAGAATTATAATAACGTTCATGACTTTTGGTACACGTATGGAGATAGACTTGGTAAAACATATACTAAAAAGTACATATTTTTCTATTTTCATATACTCATAAATTACTTTATGATGCTTGTTAACGTGATTAGTCATTGGTGAAATAGACACGTTACTAGTTTTCTAATTATACTACGTGCCAATATTATTATTATTATTGTTATTTGTTCTTTGTGACATGCTCTTGTTAAGAAGTATCAAAACATTATGTTGAATGAAGTACTGTTGGTCTAAAGTTTGATTGTTTCTTTTTGGAGTTTATCGGTGTTTGATATCTGTATTGATATATAATTAATTTGGAGACGTACTCCGTATAAAACTCCATTTGAAGGAAAACACTCCCTATAAAAAAAAAATCATACTTAAATTCGAACTTGAAACATTTAATTAAGAAAAAAAGAATTGCTAGTGCTACAACTTAAGTAGTAAAAAATTCTTGAGGCAGTCCGTTTTGACACGACATTTAATTTGTATTCATCATTTTAATTGTTTTTTTTTCCGCATATACCGTTTTAAATATGTCACGTCTAAAATTAAGCTTGACAAAATCAATATATGAAGCTTAGTCATTTTCGTTAAGTTTGGACAAAAATGACTGAACTTTAGTTATATACTGAAGTTTAAGTAAAAATAGCTAAAGTGAAGCAAAAATGACTGAATTTTGGCTAAAGTTAAAAAAAAATTGTGAACTCGAGAAGATGAATTTATAATTTAAATAATACACATTAAAGTTTTTAGTAATGATCTCGTCATAATTTTGAAATTATATGTTCAAAATTTTAGAAGTTTTATATATATAGGGTCAAAATTCCTCCTTCCAATGTAGAGAAATTTCTAAGAAGGAATTAGAACATGTGAATAGGAGAAAGTAGACATTGAATTGGAAGTAAGAACATCCTTAGCACTTGACCTAGAAACTAATAAAATGGGTCCAGAAAAAATTTTACTCCTAGTTTGGTAGGGACATTTTTATTCCTTCTCTAGCAAAAAATAAATAAAAAAAATTGTAATTTAATTGATAATAATAATTTAATTAATAAATCAAAGTCTTCTTTCCCTTGTATTACTTGGCATTATTAATATGTCGTCACTGATGATGCTTTAAGTCCAATTATAAATGTCACGTTTTCCTTTTAAAATTAACAACTTAAGATAAATTAAATCAATTCTATACATTATTATTATAGTAACATTTTGATCTCATACCTAATACTTTATGACATTCTTCAATAGTTTTTTCTCGGTCTAGTGAAGGGAAAAAATCCATCCGACCGGAATTTTAATAGTTCAATTGGTTAGTTATCTAAATTTTTACTTTATTGATGAGAGTTTGATTTTCACCTCATAATTTCTTCCTTATTTTACATTTGCCTTATGAAAAGAAAAAGAAAAAAAGATCTGACTGATTTAGGGAACATTATTTTAATTATGAGTTCGTGGGGAGCCTCACTTTGATCATTCTTTGATTTCGTCAATGATAACTTTATTTTGCATAGGTTAAAATCTAGAATATTTATGATTTGACTTTTAAGATTTAAAGCCTGTTTGAGTTAGCTGATGACAAATAGTTGTTCGATTTTAAATGTTTAAAAATATTTTCAAGTGCTAAAACTAATTTTTATAAGTGAACAATATGTGTTTGGATAGATATATTTAAACGATTAAAATTGTAATCGTCTTAACTACTACGAATGCCAAGTCATTATTTTCGAGTAAAAGCATATAAAGAACGAAATAGCCAAAAGTATTTAACAAATCTCAATATTTTGCAATAATATTGATTGGAGATGATTCCATTTTCTTATATATACATTATACGTAATTAGATAACAGAAAGAGGTGTCTTTTAGGAATTCAGTTTTCTGCATGGGAATTTTATTTTTTTTGTCAAAGTTGGCTCACATGTCTTTAAAAGTTTTAACACGTCTTAAATAGTTACGAGTTTATGTGAACTCAGTAACTTTTGTTATTGGGATCTTTATAGAAACTCGAAAACTTAAAATTCTGAATCTGGCTTATGAATATTAGACCATCAATGCATGTATTAACATAGCCGAGTAAAGTCAGTGTACATTCTACCCTTTCGTGACTCAGCTAATTTGAATTAGTATGATGAGTTTGTTTTTTCTTTGCCTATGTATATATGCAGCTGGGAAATTGCCAAAGAGCAATGGAATACCATGGAGAGGAGACTCAGGTTTACAAGATGGATCAAAACTTACAGATGTTAAAGGGGGATTGGTTGGAGGATACTATGATGCTGGAGACAACATAAAATTCCATTATCCAATGTCATTTGCAATGACTATGTTGAGTTGGAGTGTGATTGAATATGAACACAAGTACAGAGCCCTTGGTGAATATGAGCACATCACAGACATCATCAAATGGGGCACTGATTACTTGCTTCGTACTTTCAACTCATCAGCAACTAAAATTGACAAAATTTACTCCCAGGTAATATTATTGTCCTTAAACATCAAATTCTGCTAATTAATGAGATTCGAACACGCAAGCACTAGCTCATTCGAAGTGCTTGAAATCACTAGGCTACAACAGCCTATTGTGTCCAAAATATGTTATTTAATCATTTCGTGTGTATCATTTTACTTGTATATATAATATATCTTTTTTCAACAAAAGGTGTTCAATTGGACACCCTGACAACTACGTAGCTCCCCCAGCCTACGGCAGGGTCCATACACATAATTTTTTAAAAATAATTAAAAGTGAGAAATAATAAATTAATTAGAAAAAAGTTTAAAGTGAAAATAAATTTTACAAAGAATAAAAATAATTAAATATATATAAGTTTTATTGTCAATAAATATGTGTACTAACTAATTATAAAGTTACCAATAAAAAAATGACATGTGTCCAATTTGTGCACTCATCACTTTCCTTGAAGAGAGTGCGCACACTCTCTATGCCTTATCAGCATTTGTGGTGTATTTATTCCATTTTAAATTATTTTAAGGGGTAATAAAACCCTAATTAAGTTTAGGTGTGTCTCTGAAATTTCGATCATAGTCTAGGGATACTTATGCATTATCCCTTTTTTAATTAAAGATTGTTAATTAGCGGATGGAGGTATGTTCTTACTACCACATACCAAAAATGGTGTCTTGATTTTAATATTTAGTTAATGTATTCATAAAGTAAAAAGATCACGTTATATTCAGTGGAATAACAGGTAGGATTCTCAAATGCGAAAGGCATATGCAACATTGCCATTTAATTTGATTCATCTGAACTCAATACTTTTGACGTGAATCATATATTTAAAGTATAAAAAATCCACATAAATTGCAACGAATAGTAAGTTTGAACCTTTAAGAATACACTAAGTTAAATGCTAAGAACCAATAAAGTGTAATCCATAGAGTTCAACTCCTAGATCCGCGTTTGAACTCAACTGAAGTGAAGCTTTAAGCCTAATGTTAGACTGTTCATACTAAATTATATATGGTTCCAATTTTCATTGATCTCAGGTTGGTGGTGCTTTAAATAATTCAAGAAAACCAGATGATCACTACTGCTGGCAAAGACCAGAAGACATGAACTATGAACGCCCTGTTCAAACAGCTACTTCAGCACCTGATCTCGCCGCTGAAATGGCAGCAGCATTAGCTGCTGCTTCCATAGTATTCCGAGATAACAAACAATATTCAAGAAAGCTAGTTAAAGGAGCAGAGACTCTCTTTGACTTTGCCCGGGACTTAGGAAAACGGACTTCATATTGTCGTGGAAATCCATACATTGAACCTTTCTACAACTCCACCAACTACTTCGATGAGCATATGTGGGGATCAGCTTGGCTATACTATGCTACTGGTAATAAAACATATATATCGTTGGCTACTAATCCTGTATTGTCTAAGAATACAAATGCACGCTTCATGATCCCGGATTTGAGTGTGTTGAGTTGGGATAACAAGGTGCCTGCAGCTATGTTGCTGTTAACTAGGATGAGGATATTCTTGAATCCAGGTTACCCTTATGAGGAAATGTTGAGTAGCTATCACAATATCACTGGCCTTACCATGTGTTCCTATCTACAGAGGTTCCAGGTCTTCAACTTCACTAAAGGTATGCCTTATCCTCTTACAAGAACTTGCTTTTGATTAAACATGTTTTAGTTCACCGGTTG
Source organism: Solanum piurae (assembly GCA_029582685.1). Lineage (NCBI taxonomy): Eukaryota > Viridiplantae > Streptophyta > Magnoliopsida > Solanales > Solanaceae > Solanum > Solanum piurae. The sequence goes on from JAJOOO010017335.1 coordinate 10,262, forward strand.
GAAAGATAGTTTTTTTTTTTTATGACAAAGAAAACCCGCAGCCGCTAGTCCGCTACCTTTGAGTGAGCACAAGGTAAAACACCCACTCCTATGCAATAACTCGCAAACCACATAGGAGAGGTAACCCGCACTAGGCAAGCCCGGTGCGACGAGCTCGACCTAGAAGGCAAACCCCTTGCTTTCGTTGGCAAGGAGTTTCGAACTTGAGACCTCCTCGTGCACCAACAAAGAGAAATTAGTTGATGGAGACGTTAGGTCTGGTGGAATCTTCTATACCCCAAAACCTTCACGGGAAAAGGAATAGACTCACTCACCCTACTTCTAAAGATAGATTGAAAAGGTTAGGGGGTCTCTTGTTGAGGTGTTATATATAGTCCTAGATAAGGATTATTTGCTAGATTAGGTGGAAGTTCAACAAACTGTAATTGGTTTGGATAGCTAGGATCTTAACTGGGGCAGAGCTAGGGTATCGAAAGGGGTTCATACAAACCCCTTTTGTTGAAAATTACATTATATATACAGGGTCAATATTATTTTTTAAAATCTATATATGGTAGATATTGAGTCCCCATGGCTTCTACGCTTGTTTACTTCTTTATATTCTGAATCTCTTTAGTGAAAATTCTAGTTACCGCCACTGAATTCTTAGCGCCTACCGATGCCACTTTCTTACCTAGTAGGTAGAACCCAATTCAAAAAAAAGTAGTGGTGGTTTCCGAACCAATAAATTTCAAATTTTGAATTCGCGTCTGATTTCACATATTTTAGGTGGACTTATCCAGTTGAATCATGGGCGTGGTCAGCCATTGCAGTATGTAGCAAATGCAGCCTTTTTGGCATCACTATTTGTTGACTACTTGAATGCCACTGGTGTTCCTGGATGGTACTGTGGCCCTTTCTTTATCACCTTGGAAGAACTTCGCAGTTTTGCCACTTTCCAGGTCTGCACACCAATCCCTTTGTGTGTTTGATACGACAAAAGTCATTTTCCAAAAATTAAACATTTTCTATGTTCTACAACCACAAGATTAAATGACATTTTCGTACATTCTACCTATCTTTAATGTAAGATCACAAAATTCAAAAGTTTATTTTTACTTAAAACTTTGTGTCAAGTCGATACCAGACAAACAAACTGAAACGGAGGGGAGTAATGTTTATGTCCTAACATTTTGTCATTGAAAAACAGATGAACTATATATTAGGTGAAAATCCCTTGAAGATGAGCTACATAGTGGGATATGGAGACAAATTCCCAAACCATGTTCATCATAGAGGTGCATCAATACCTACTGGTAAAACAAAGTACTCATGCACTGGAGGATGGAGATGGAGAGACACTAAAAATCCCAATGTTCATAACATAACAGGAGCCATGGTAGGAGGACCTGATAAATTTGATAAGTTCAAAGATGTACGCGCGAATTTCAGCTATACAGAACCAACACTAGCAGGAAATGCAGGACTTGTTGCTGCACTAGTTTCTTTAACTGGTACTGGTGGCTATGGTATTGACAAGAATACAATGTTCTCAGCTGTTCCGCCTTTATATCCAATGAGTCCACCCCCACCTCCGCCATGGAAACCATAATGTGTAGAAATTCTTGAAAACTTCAGCTTAAATTTTGCCTGTTGAAATGGCTATCCATGTACAAAATTTCGAGATAACAGAGTTGTTTCAACTCTATTTATATCTTGTGAAATATTGGCATAATAAAATTCTTGCATTTATCGATGTTCCCAAATAGGATGAATTTAGACGGTATTTTGTACTTCCTATCATACACTGTCATTACCATAAAGAAAGACCTCTCTTTCGAGATCTGTTCAGTAACTAGATGTTAGTAGTTGATCAGTGGAGTTTCACAATGAAACACAGCACCTTATGATAGAACATATCAACGACAAGATATAGACAAGGCTTTTGTTGAAGTGTTCATGATTCTAGCATTTCTAAAACTAATCTTGTAACTTGAAATCTGATCGACACCGAGTTTACTTTTAGTATATTTCTTCCAAACTGAAATGTACAGTTTCATAAAACTTCAAGAGTTTTTCCTTGAAGAAGAGAACATATAATAAGGTTTCTTGTGAGACAATAATTGACTGCCATTGAACTTATAAATAAGGCTGATATAACTTTCATATTCCTTCGAAAGAATTACAACAGAGAGCGTTGCCTTACAATGGATATCGACAACTTCTAATGCATATATATATGATTTTAATTTATTCTTAGAAGGATTGATGAAAGAATGAGAGCAAATAGAACAGTTGAGGTAACTATTGCTCATAGCAAGAACCTGGTTCATCTGGGGCAGCTCGCCCGCCTCCGTTTAATGGACCAGAAGCCACTCCTCTTTGATTCAATAGGCATCTGAAATACGCCAACCTGCGAGCAGCATGTTCTGGATTCTTGGCAATGTTGTCATAAGCGGTCCATAGCCTCTCTTTTGTGAGTTAACCAGCAATGACAAAGAAGAAATGTTATAATGAGAAAGATGATTGTATTTAACATGTCATTCGGAGGCTATATATCCTCTTCTGGAATCATATATGGCAACATGTCATAACTCCTACTACACATGAAAGAAACAAGAAGCACTGATAGAGAAAAAAACTTTAGTTCATCAAATAATCTGGCGTATGTGCCATGAGAGCTATATTATGTCAAAGCTAGTAAGACGGTATATCTTTCTTTGTTTTGACAACCGTGTTGTCTCGACCAAGCTTGCACACACTTAGACTAATTCTACGAGGCACCTTGCTACCACCCTCCAGCACAAGTACATGATAATTTTGTCCACCAAAGCTAGGACAAATGGAAAGTTTTTGCATCCGCCAGTAAGTTAGGACATCATGAGCCTTCTAAGAAGATCTAAAGCTAGTAATGGACAAAGATTAGATAGTTTTACATGAGACTATGATGTCTTCACCACTTCCCGTCCAAGCTATCTTTTCAACCAAATATTTGACGAGTTGTGAATCCTTCACTTGACATGCTAGAAAAAATTGACTACTACTTCCAACAAATCTAGCTTTGCTATGCCATTGTTTCATATGTGGCCATGAATGATGTATCACATTAGGAGGAAAGGACCGAATACACATAAGTGACTCTTCCGACTCTTATGTGGACCATGTGGAAAGAAAGAAAAGAAATCCAAGGGTGTTCAAAAGATGAAAAATGCTTCTGGTCAGAACAAAGGAACTTTTTGATGTTATTGTAAATATTTTGGAGCACCGATGAGATTCAAATAAGTATATAGATGATTGGTCACTCATTGTAGAGGTTGGTACTTCTAATCTAATTCACATTCTCTACCTTATGTATCCACCTTGCATGCGGGAAATTTTCACTTCGAAGACAAATACTTTGTGAAACAAATAAAAGAAAAGACACAAATATATTCCAGGAAGACAAATTCAATAAGAGAGAAAAAAAACTACCTGCAGCTGCTGCTGCACGAGGCCATATGGTTGTTTCAATGTTTGATCCATCAATATGCTCACCCCACATACAAACTTCACCCCCGATAACCAGCCGTTGTTGTTCAGGCTTTGTAATATTAGTTAGTGGTTCATTTGAATAGAAGTCCTGCCATGTGGTATCAATATGGTCCAAATACCACTTGTCCTGGTTGCTAACAATGCACCGCAATCCAGCTGCAGTTACTTGCTGAGCAACACTGCCCCCGAGCCTGCCATATATAATACAAGCACAAGGTTAGTTCATCAACTGGTTTTAGGAAAAGTTTTGCAATCGACTGGGTAACACCTTATTGCTCACTTTTTGTATCCCAGACCCCACTTGTGGGATTACACTGGGTATGCTATCATGAATTTCACAAAACTACGACATACCCAGTGTAGTCACACAAAGTGGGGTCCAGGGAGGGTAGAGTGTACGCGGACCTTACCCCTACCTCAGAGGTAGAGAGGTTGTTTCCGAAAGACCCTCAGCTCAACGACAAATAGTCCAAAGCAGTCCCAAAAAAAAAGTAACAAAAGTATAAGAAATAGCAGATAGAAACAGAACCGTAACTACAACAAAAATAATATGATAATCGAAGTATAAGAAACAATAGATAGTAATAGAAAATGAAGGACAAGAAACTACAAGAGCAATACTACAACTACTAGTATGGACGGATATCAAGACAACAAACTGCTACCTGCTAACCTGTCAATTTTGCTGAATGAGTTCTCTCAAATGAGAGTTCTTCCATTAAATAGAAAGAATTCTGATTTACATGCCTAAAAATCTGCTATATATCCCTAAATATATGCTATTCCTAATTGTAATATCTCTGAAAATATGCTACATTAATCTATGCTATCTCCTATCATCATTACACAAATATTTAGAGTTGTAACATAGATA
>JAJOOO010017336.1:0-22756 GCA_029582685.1 Solanum piurae
TTTTCAGTATTTTCAGTCTTTTAGTTTCAGTTTTGCTAGATCTAGTTGGGGCATGTCCCAACATTTCTAGTCAGTTTAGAGACTTATTTCAGACATAGTTAGATTCAACTTAGTATTGAGTTAATATCTTCTTTGTATTAAACTCATAAGTTTTCATTCATCTCAGTTATAGTATATGGGTATTCCCCATCTTTTCATTTTAATTATGATTTAGCTTCCGCATCAGTTTATTATCTTTAGTGTGCTCATGATCATGCCAACAGGGTTAGCTTGGGATCAGTTGTGGTCCTAGGTCCTGTGTCCGCGTCTCGGGGGTAGTCTCGGGGCGTGACACCTGTGGCAAGGTATATGATGCGCTGGTAGCGTGAGGAAGATCGTTGTATCATCACAATAGCTCTTATGTGATGGTTGTCGGTTAGAGAAACTCCCACAATAGTATTTTGTATTTTTACATACATCTCAGAGTTATATGTATCTTTGCATACACACATAGTTGGCATCATGCTTTTAAACAACTTTTCTTTATATTGCACATGTTTTAAATTGCTTTATATTGAAATGAGTTCAGTTATATTTGAGTTGAGTATCTAATCTCTGAGTTGAGTAAGTTGAGTAGTTTTGAGTATCCTTGAGTATTCCTTGAGTTGAGTAAGTTTGAAAAGAGGTAAGTATGTTTCCATTTTTATCAAGTTCAAGCTTATGTTATGCTTTAGAATTCCCCTTACATGCTCGTACATTCCATGTACTGAGCCATTTGGCCTACATATTCTCATGATGCAGACACAGGTATTCAGGATCATCAACAGGAGCTTCGTTGATATATCCGAGAGTTCGAGTTAGCTATGGTGAGCCTCCTTGCTTTCGAAGGATTTCATGTACCTTTTTGTTATATCAGTTGTTAGGATGTCATGGATTTTCTCCCGAAATCCATCTCAGTTATTAGAGGGTTCATTGATAGACAGTTAGCCATCAATTGTCTTTACATTGTTATTTATTATGTATTAAGACTTGAGTTGCCATGTTGGCTATGTTGAATTTTTTATCTTTAAAAACGTTCTAAGTTATCTTTCAGGAGTTGAGTAAGTGCATTTTAATCCTTGTATTAATGCTTTAAGTCTTCCGCCCAGGGTGTAGCTCGGAGCGTGACACCAACTTTGTCATAATCCAACCTGTCGTAAGAGGCACTCATACTAAATCCCTGGTGGGAGAAACATTATTTACTAGCATGCAAAATATTGAACAATAAAAAGGAAATAATTCTCAAAATTTTAAAACAAGTTTCATAATATAAAATTCATTATCACCAAACATTTGCGGAAGAAATCCTCCAAAAAATTGAAAGTCGTGTGTCAAAACATAGATGTTGTCTAGAGTATGGGATGCAACCCCAAATTATAAATAGTCTAAGTCCAAAAAATGGATCAGAGGGGAAAATAATAATCCATAGCGGCTTGAAAAAAATAGCTCGCACTTTGGATTCAAAAAGTGCAAGAGTCATAATTGAGGTCACGAAGCAACCATCAAAATATGTCTTTTATTTAACAAAAAAAGAGCAAGTACAATATCAGTACACAAAATCCACATTGAACTGGTAAAATTATTGGCCAACTCTAGTTATACTAAATATGAACAACCACAACTTAGTGAAATAGAAAACATACGTAATAACATGATCGACAACATTACAACAAGCCAATTCGGTTCACTCATGGAACCCACATACACAACAATTAATGTACCAAGTGTGGTACCCTGTCAACCATTAATAATTTTTACCGGCGTGTTACTCGAATCAATTATATAAATATCTCGTACTAGTCAAGGTACCCGAACTAATAAAAAATATACCACTTGGTACCCGACCCAACCAAAAGATATCATGAATCAAACGTGTTACTCAAATCAAATGTTAGTATGTACCATGCATGGTACGTGCGCCAACTAGCAATCACACATTACAATGAATAAAAATCACACTTGTCATACAGTATATAGATAATACTGACGAAATAGTTAACATGCACATATAACATAAACTAAAAATAAACAACCATCACCTACCTCGAATCAAGCCCAGAATGCTCTATTAATCCTGAACTTTTTCCTTGTTATGATGCCTAATTATTTCTTGATCTAAAAATAATAAATATAACACATAATCAGATCTAAATTACCTATAAATACCTGAATTATATCATAATCCCAACCCCGGGCCATTCTATGATTATCCCACCAAAATAAGGGTTTTCCACCATTAAATTAAATGAACCCCCCTCCTAAGATAACAAACAAAGATTCTAAGACTCTAGAATCAAATTACTAAGTTAAGGGAGTAATTTACTTACCTTTACGGATGATTACGATGGAAAATAGATGAATTCGCCCAAGTCGCTTCTACTCTTCCCCAAAATATAATTGCCAAATAATGAGTAGTTTTGGTAGGGGTGTGCGTCGGTTGATTCAGTTTTATGTATTATCAGTTTGGTTTATCGATTTTCAATTTTTAAATACGCTAAACCAATAAAAACCAATAAGATATTCTTTATTGATTTTCGGTTAATTGATTTTTTGTCATTAACGGTTCGATTTTCAGTTTACCCAATAAGAAAATGCTCATAAAAGAAATATATATTTCTCACATCTCTAACAATTTAGCACGATACAGTGAGACAAGAAAATAAGTTGTAAATGCTTTGATATAGTGAAACAACAAATATAATGAGAAATTGCTTCAATAAGAGTAGATGTAGTACGAAGGCTATAGTAATCTGTTACAACCAAAACATAATATAGAATTTCTAATGTGAAGTAAAAGTACTATGACGTGTGAAGTGTGTAAATTGTAGTGTTAAGTACTGATATAGTGTCTAGTTATGTTAAATTATTAATATTTAATATTTATGATGGGTATAACAGTAATTTACTATCGTCTAAATGGGTTAACTATTGGTTTACCCAATAACCCAATAATTTTTTTATATAAAACCATTAAAAACCCATTAATCCAATAACCCAATAACAATGACCCAATAACATTTTTTTCGATTTGTTTTATTGGTCAGTTCAATTTTTGCACACCCCTAATTTTGAGAGATTTTTTTACATTAACTGTGACTAATCCCACTATAGAGGTCTAATTCAGCTATAGTGATAGTGCTACAGTGGGCTCTCATGCTATAACATGAATTAAATCCACTGTTACAACAGCATGCATGTCACCCGCTATAGAGGCTTGCACGGGATAGAAACACAAAAATCCTCTTTAATAGTCTATTTCGTAACACACCTTCAAGCATTGACGTTCCAAACCAATCCTTTCACGCCAAATTCGATATCAGGAGTTCTATCGCCCGAATTCACTTCCGAAAAGTTCTACGAACTCCTTAACATCTTAGAACCAAGAAAATTAGACTTTATCTAGACATTTCCTCCAATACTTTTCCCGAATTTTCCTAGACCTTTCCTCACTCAAATTTCGTCCATGCTTAGCCTAACCTGAAATTTTAACTCACTACTCCAAAAGTTTCTCACTCATTTTCCTTCCCTATCAGCTCGCCGATAACGACGAGGGAAGTCGCTACAATAATTAAATTAGAATTTTAAATTTGACACACGGATATATGTGATCAATCATAAGTGACATAACTTTTTAAAATTAGAAAACAAAAGTTTGAGTTAGTTTGAGGGGTATCATTGACCAAACAAAATAGGTTGAAAATATTTTTAGACCAATGGAGGAATGCAAAATATCTATGATGATTTCTATATGTTAAGGATATTTTTGTCTTCTTTTTCCTTGATTTAATGATAAATCTTATCTATATTTAAAATTATGACGGATCCACGTAAGAATCAATGGTGATCAAAGCACCATTGGCTGTGACGTGGATTCTCTGATTTGTATAGACAATTAGTAAGTCCTACACTATAATTAAAAAAAAAATCAAAGTATGACAAGTTTTTTCTGAAGAAAATTATCAAAGATAAAGAGTTGATAATATATATTTAATGTATTGGTAATGTTTTATTTTGGTCCTTAGTATATTTTACGTGATTGAAATGGTCCATGGTCCATAGTATATAAAAATTATGTTCATTTTGGTCCTTCATTTGTTTCATTTGATTGAAATGATCTTTAATGTATAACTAAATGTGTTCATTTTGGTTCTTCAACTTAAACCTAACATAATTATAAAAAAAATAGTATCAAATTTAACTATGACCCTACGTGGCTAACAAAATTCACCATTGTTGTCTTCTTTGTTAGCTCCAAAGAAAGAACTCCATAAAATCTAACACTATTATCTCTACTTTCTCTAACAAAATTTAATTTTCTATTGCTTACAATATTTTTGCGCTAAGAATATAATTTTTTGAATCTTGAAGTAAATTTTGTTAGAGAAAGTTTAGTAAATGATTTTAGATTTGATGGAGTTCGTTCTTTGGATTTAACAAATTAAGAAGACAACAATGGTTATTGGTAAATTTTGTGAGATTCATATAGTTAAATTTAACATTTTTTTTGATAAATTTGTTAGTTTAGGGTAAAAAATTAAAATAAACACCTTTTGTTATATGTTAAAGATCAATTCAATCAAGTTTATACTAAATTTTAATATACGTGATAACTTTTGTATAAATTGTATGTGGGTGAGATTGACGTTGATGATAAGACTAGTGACTGAGCTAAGAAAGTAATTAAGGTAGTGCTAATATTCTGTGAAGGACTAATGTAAGAGGTAACATATGATTAAGGAGAAGTCAAATGTGATATAAATGTATTGTTGTTTCCGTTGATTTTGTGATATTTTACGTGGATTTAATCTAGGTTGGTTTATGATGCCTACTGATCAATACGTGTGGTGTACTTATACAAATATACCTTTTGGTGGTGTAAGTAGGTTTGTTTTAGGTTGATTGAAGCGTGAGATGACAATTATTCATCAACTTCTACATACTTTGTCCTCAAGTAAGAGTTGGGTCGATCTCTTGTGTATTTTATTTATCTTTTGTCCGTACTTTATTAAAAACTCTTGTACCGATCTAGACTAGGTCCTTGGAAGTTGTTAAAGATTTGTTATGTTGAGTGATTTATACTTATTGTTGTGTTTTGTCAACCCACATTCAACTCTTTAAAGAAAATTTGCAATTTAATTAAGAATGTATGGTAAATATTTGCCTATCTATCTATCTATATATCTATATCTATATTATATATATATATATATACTACCTTAAAAGCATGAACTCCCAAATTTGAATGTTGAATTACTATAATACCCCCAATTAAAAATACTCAATTTATTTGATTTATTAGTTTAATTATTTGTATTATATTAAAAATAGATGTCTTTTCACATTAAAGGGTTGTGATTTTTTCAAAGAGTTGTGACTTTTTCAAAAGGTTGTGACTTTTTTGATGGGTTGTGACATTTTCGATGAGTTGTGACTTTCCGAAGGGTTGTGATTTTTTCAAAGGGTTGTGACTTTTCCAAAGGGTTGTGTCTTTCTCAATGAGTTGTGACTTTTCCAAAGGGTTGTGACTTTTCCGATGAGCAGTGACTTTTTCGAAAGGTTGTAACTTTTCTGATAAGGCACAATTAACACATATTCATACTACTATTTGTTAGCTATAAATAGAGGAGTTTCCTCTCACTTTTAAACTACAATTTTTTAAAGTTTTGCACTCTTCTTCTTCTTAAAAAATCTCAAGGGTTATTTGCAACAGTTGATTAAGTTCAAAATTCAACGAAATTTGAGATATCGCATAAGAAAGAGTTGGTGAACAAATTATAGCAAATCATTCAACAATTCCACTCGTAGTTTTTCTTATGATTTTCATGAGCTAACAATGACGAAAAGTTGTGGGAAAGACAATAATAATAAACAAATATGAAAAGAATCACATGATTTGGGTATATATTTCTTCTTTATTTTTTATTTTTTATTCTCTTACCCTCACGAAGGAGTTTCTTTCTAATTTTGGTAAAACAACGGGCATCAACATAGTCCATTGGAATATTTGTTTGGATATAAGATCCACTATTTCAAAAAATAGATTTTAGCTTTTACTTATAATATCATTTCAATCAAATGGAAAAATTACCTCTCTATATATGATAGTCTTACTCAAGTATTAATTGAGTAATAATATTTTGTAAAAGATAGATTGCGTATAAAGATAAAATATTGAAATATTTATGGTAATCCTTATTAGTGTCATGCACATACTACATTTCAAGTATGAATATTTAAGAGAAAAATTGTACTTAAATGGTGTCCATCATTTATGTTCATAACCTCATGAGGAAATGCTATTGGTGACATTTTTTGTATTGATATTTTTTTTTAAAATTTGTTGGTTAGATTTGCTTACAAAATTGAGTGAAGTAAAAATACTACTAAAGAAATGTCACTTTCTCCCCACATTTAAACATTGAATGTATTTTGAAATGCTTCAATGATATCTGGTCATTTTGATCTCAAAATACAAGTAACTGATCTATAACAATTTGTATTAATTACTTAAAAAAACTAGTCCTATGTTCTTTCAATTATAATTATTTACTAAAATTCTTTAATTTAGTAATATTAATTCTATTTTACAGCATTGTATACTATATAAACAATACACACGTGCAACGCACGTGCAACACACATACCGTGAAACTAGTCTAATTAAAAATAGAGCAGATTTTCGTATGATCACATAATTTAAATTGTGACAAAGTGTAGGTGGGTTCTCCGATTTGCATAGACACTTCGTAAGTACAATACTCTATAATTAACAAAAAAAAAAAAAGTTTCGCAAGTTGTTTCAAAATAATTATTAAAAATAAAAATTTTAAGATAAAAGATTTGATAATATCCACCACCTTGTGAAATAGATCCTACTAAGCCAAATCCCAGATAAACAAAAAAATTAATGAAGTAATTTTCCATTATATGACTGTAATTAATTCACAATAGATTATCTCTAACCAAAAGTCAAAGAAAATTAAAAGTGAACATCCCAAATAAAAAAATCAAAAGTTCCATTTTTTCCAACAACACAAATTCCATGATTGATCAAGGTTTTCTATTATTTGATAACCAGAAATATCAAAATTGGAAATTTTTAATATTTAAAATAAATATAAATTACTTGAATTAATTCCTTAAGTACATCAATTAACTACACTTATTGAGTAGTGATCATTTCAATAGTCCATAAAATGAGTAAATAAAATCAATAGAAAATAAAAAGGAAAAAAACAATGAATGAAGGTAAAAGAAAGTTAAGATACAAGGCAAAAACAATATGCGTATTAAATTGATTTAAATACAAGATAAAGAAAATAAGAATATTTTATTAAAAAAATATTATTTTTAACAAAAAGTAAGAAAAATAATAATAATAAAAATATTTACACACGTGGTAGGCGGAGTGTACAAACACAACCAACTTTGGTGGTTGAAGGTACCATGTCAGCACAAAAATATGAAAAAAATGAGTTCGGAGGAGGGGGGGAGGGGGATGGGACCCTAGTTAAGTTTAGGTGTATCTCTAAGATTTCGGTCATAGTCTAAGGAGTATTTGTGCCATATCCCAAAACTAAAGAGAAAATTACCCATTAGCTTTATACCATCAATATTCAATGTACTTGGCAAGCGTAACCACACTATCTTGCTATGCCACTGCAACATTCCATGCAAATATTCCGTCAATAACATCGCCATCTTCTTTAGAAGACAATGTAGTTGTCAAAACAACTGAAATGGTATTAAGCAGATGAACAAAAAAAATGAACAATAACACCGTTGTTAAGGTTAGACGCCTACTCTAACACTTAGATATATGTTGTTGTTCAATATCCACCTTATGCAATCTCTCGTAACGATTCAAAAATTCAAAAGCATTCTCATTTTCAGTACCATAAAACTATGAAGGCTTCAACTTTAAAAACATAGTCAATACTCATGCTTAGTCTCGGTCATAGCAGGGCCTAGTATGGAATGGAAGAACACATCAATACCCGCAACTTCATCCATTCTTGGAGCGGTGCTAGCAGCGGAATGAGTGTCTGTAACCTGAGTAGCCGACAGAGTAGGAGTGGCTCCAGTAACCGCTATCCCACTCGGGAAGGTTAATACTTGTTGAATAACCTCATAAGTCATAGGGGGAAGGCCTACACCCTAACTTGTGTCGCCATCTTGGGTTCAACACCCTCTTAAACTCTACCTCCACATCATCCTCAATATGAACCTGGGTAAGGGAGGGGGAGGGGTCACTGGTCTCGGCTCAGACGTTGCCTAAGCTCCACCCCCAGTGGGTGTTGCTCTCCATCTGGTATTTCCCCTTCATATGCCTTTGCCCCTTTCCTCACCCTCACATAGTTGGTTCTGCAACTGGAGCTGGTACTATCACTCCGTTTCATCTAATGTCATCCATATAAGAAAAAAAATACTAAAAAGTCAAATATCAATTTAAATTAAGTTATAACATTAAGAAAGTAAAGAAGAGAAAAATATCCTAAAGTCTAATAGACTCATGAAGAAAAGTACAGAAGTCTAAGTATCATTCCGTAAGATTTTACTAGACCGATTTTGGTATGACGAGATAAAAAAACCTAGCGCTCTGATACCATTTTTGTCATAATCCATCATGTCGTAAGAGGCACCCATACTAAGCCTCTAGAGGGAGAAACATTATTTACTAGCATGCGAAATATTGAACAATAAAAAGGAAATAGTTCTCAAAATTTTTAAATAAGTTTCATTTTATGAAATTCATTATCATCAAACATTTGCGGAAGAAATCCTCCGAAAAATTGAAAGTCGTGTGTCAAAACATATATGTTGTCTAGAGTATGGGATGCAACCCCAAAACATAAATAGTCTAAGTCCAAAAAATGGATCAGAGGGGAAAATAATAATCCATAGTGGCTTGAAAAAACTAGCCCACTATTTGGATTCAAGAAGTGCAAGAGTCATAATTGAGGTCACGAAGCAACCATCGAAATATGTCTTTTATTTAACAAAGAAAGAGAAAGTACAATATCAGTACACAAAATCCATATTGTATTGGTACAATCATTAGCCAACTCTAGTTATACTAAATATGAACAACTAACAATAACTTAGTGGAATATATAACATAATTACAACAAACCAATTCGGTTCACTCATGGAATCCACATACACAACAATTAATGGTACCAAGTGTGGTACCCCTGTCAATCGTTAGTAATTTTTACCAGCGTGGTACCAAAATCAATCATATAAATATCTCATACCAGTCAAGGTACCCAGGCCAATAAAAATATACCACGTGGTACCCGAGCCATCCAAAAGATATCATGAATCAGACGTGTTACTCAAATCAACTGTTAGTATATACCATGCATGGTACCTGCACCAACTAGCAATCACACATTACAACAAATAAAAATCACACTTATCATACATTCTATAGATAATACTGACGAAGCAATTAACATGCACTTATAACATAAACTATAAATAAACAATCATCACCTACATCGAATCAAGCCCACAATGCTCTATTAAACCTGAACTTTTTCCTTGTTATGATGCCTAACTAGTTCTTGATCTAAAAATAATAAATATAACACATAATCAGATTCAAATTACCTAGAAACACCTGAATTATATCATAATCCCAACCTCGGGCCATTCTATGGTTATCCCACCCAAATAAGGGTTTTCCACCATAAAATTAAATGAACCCCCTCCCCTAAGATAACAAACACAGATTCTAAGGCTCTAAAATTGAATTACTAAGTTAAGGGAGTAATTTACTTACCTTTACGAATGATTACGATGGAAAATAAATGTTCTGCTCTTCCCCAAAACATAATTACCAAATAATGAGCAGTTTTGGGTAGGGGTGTGCATCAGTCGTTTCGGTTTTATGTATTATCATTTTGGTTTATCGATTTTTGGTTTTTAAATACGCTAAACCAACAACAAACCAATAAGATATTCTTTATTGATTTTCGATTTATTGATTTTTGGTCATGAACAGTTCGATTTTCAGTTTACCCAATAATAAAAAAATTTAAAAAATAAATATATAATTTCTCACTTCTCTCACAATTTAGCACGATACAATGAGACAAGAAAATCAGTTGTAAATGTTTTGATATAGTGAAACAAGAAATATAATTAGAAATTGCTTCAATAAGAGTAGATGTAGTACGAAGGCTACAATAATATGTTACAACCAAAATATAATATGGAATTTCTGATGTGAAGTAGAAGTACTATGACGTGTTGTGTAGACTATTGTGTTAAGTACTGATATAGTGTCTAGTTATGTTAAATTATTAATATTTAATATTTATGAAGGATATAGCAATAACTTACTATAGTCTTAATGGGTTATCGGTTTACCCAATAATCCAATAATAAAAATCGTTACCAAACCGATAACCCAATAATTTTTTATATAAAACCATTAAAAGCTCATTAACCCAATAACCCAATAGTAATGACCCAATAATATTTTTTTTGATTTGTTTTATTGGTCAGTTCAATTTTTGCACACCCCTAGTTTTGAGAGATTTGTTTTACATTAACTGTGACTAATCCCACTATAGAGGTCCAATTCAGCTATAGCGATAATGCTGCAGTGGGCTCTCACGCTATAACATGAATTAAATCCACCGTTACAGCATCATGTCATCCGCTATAGAGGCTTGCACATGATAGAAATTCAAAAATTCTCTAAAATAGTCTATTTCGTAACACACCTTCAAACCTTGACTTTCCAAACGAATCCTTTCACGCCAAGTTCGTTATCGGGAGTTCTATCTCCCGAATTCACTATCGAAAAGTTCTACTAACCCCTTATCGTCTTAGAACCAAGAAAATTAGACTTTACCTAGACATTTCCTCCAATCCTTTTCCCGTTTCCCTAGACCTTTTCTCACTCAGATTTCGTCCAGGCTTAGCCTAACCTGAAATTTTAACTCACTACCTTAAAAGTTTCTCACTCATTTTCCCTCACTATCAGCTCACCGATAACGACGAGGTCATTAGTGACATAACTTTTTAAAATTAGAAAAAACAAGTTTGAGTTAGTTTGAGGGGTATCATTGAGCAAACAAAATAGGTTGAAAATATTTTTAGACTAATGGAGGAATGCAGAATATCTATGATGACTTTTTATATGTTAAGGTGTAACAACCCGAACCATCCTTATTTTGGAAAACCAAATCCGGAAAAATTCTGGGCCATTGTCCCACCAGAGCGGGCCTGTTGCCACTAGGGCGGCGGTGCCAGGGCGGGGTAAGTTGGCGCCATAGCGAGATAGGCGAGACAGAACATAAATAACGTGAAATTCTATTGTCTCGTTCTTCTTAAAATACCTAATTTAGTCGTAAAACATCTTAGAAACCCCCAAAAAGCTGTTGCAAGCTTGGGAAGAAGGGAGAGAGAGGTTTCTAGCGTGAAGATGTTGATGGATTACGAATTTCTGGTCAAGATCACCGTCACAAATTCCGTAAATAAGAATCAAAAACCAAAACTCCGTGCAGCTGCTTGGCGCTCAAGTAGGCTAGGTTTTATGAATTGAGTAGTGTAAATCTATGCTCACGGCGTAATATATGTAAATCAATAGTAGGATTTATGCGTAGACCTTCGTGCATCGAATGATTTATGATTTAAACCCTAGAAAGAAGCCTTAGACGATGAATTAGGGATGAGTATGGTCGGATTAGGGTTACATGGTGTGCGTTGATGAAAAATCTGTTGTAGGTGATAGTTGTGATTCTATGATTGTGTGATGTATGTTGTTCTTGCTTCATTATGATACTTGCGCGTATGTGAATGTTGCATTGTTGATCACACTTGTTGTAAATAAGATAAATGAATGATGAATGCCATGAATAATGAATTATTGGTATGAACTTGAGAAGATACTTGTGATTGTGATTATGGTGTGCTGAATGGATCGATTGCCACGTTCCGGCATAACTAATTGGGATCGATTGCCACATTCCAGAATAATTATGGGATCGGTTGCCACGTTCCGACATAAACATTGGATCGGGTACCACGTTCTGATATGCTAACTTTTTGGGTTTGGGTTCCAAGAGAGGACCAATGATTTTTCTTAATTGTGTAGCTTGGGGAATGTGAAATGCGTTGTTGTTCTTCACGTTAAAGATATTGCATATGTTCCATATATGCATGTGATTATTGTCACGACACAGGGGTATCCCCTAGACGTAACACGGCGTACTTGACCCCGTAGGGGTCTCATACAAGCCTCATAGCATTCATGAACATAAAAGCATTGGAAAAATAATGCGGAATTTAAAACTTTCCTTTACAATCAAAGACATTTTCCATAAAAGCAAGCGGAAGCCTTTCTATACTTTGTCTCAAACCATCTACAACACTTTGACTAAACTTTGGGACATAGCCCATACAATATCTCTAAACATAAAATAAAATACATATAAGGAAAGAGTGGGTTTTTCCCTCGAAACTATGAGGACTCACCAAATCTTCAACTCCAAGCTCCTTAGAAACCTATCTTCCAAGTATAGGACATCAAATCCAAACCCTACACTTTGTAGAAAAATAGAAGAAATATGGATTAGCACATTTAATGTACTAAGTATGATGACCATGCAAAAATCATGCTTTAAAGGGACATTTTGGTCAAAACCATGCATAATGCCAATTCTTTTGAAACTTCATGTACATTAGTATAAGAGGCATAAAGTACAACTATCATCAACATATAAGCCATTTCATCACATTAGAACATAATCAACATATATGCCATTTCATCACATTAAGCTTTCACCTTAAGTTACCCCAAGTTATACTTTGTGCAATGTATGAATAGTGTCACATACCACCATCCACACCAAGTACCACATCAAGGCCACCAAAAGTGAACTTACCATTCTTCCTTTTCACCTTTAGACAATGCTCATACATAAAGAACATAAACGTTTCCTAAGTCATGAGAAGAAAGTAACTCATAGTACAATCCAAGTATAACATGCATCATTACATTAGACATTTAAGTCAACATTCTTCATTAGCTTCGTTAAGATCACTTTCATTCATTAGTCATTATTCATTAAGACATTAGAGAACTCACTATATCCCTCTCAAAGCCCACTCATGCAATGTATAGATGACATCCCATACTATCATCCACAGTTCATAGAACTTCTCAAGAAACCATAGAGCACATCTCACATGATGGGAATAAGCATTAACCGACATAAACCATGAGAGAAAACAATGGAATTCGGTGCCATATAACTCCATGCAGAAGAAATGTGTCCTACTTGCCTAAGGTAGAACTAGGTACATTTTAGCTTAGGTGGATCCACTAGCTATACCTATGTGGAAACATAGTTAAGGGATAAGAAATATGTTCATTGAAACCCAGCCTAAACATGAGGAGATCATCCATCTTACCAAATCCACTCGGTGCTTAGCCTTCATTCCCATAGAGTATTTCATTACTTTAACATTATTATACATGAGAGGGTGCCATTGGCCTACCGACCTAAAATACATTGATTAACACATGAAAGGGTGCCATAAGCCTACCGATTCAAGATACATTAGAAAAGCTCATTGAATCCTCATGAAAGGGTGCCATGAGCCTACCGATTCAAGGTTCATCATTAACATTCATGGAAGGGTGCCATAAGCCTACCGATCCCAAGGTTTATTAACATCATTAATGGAAGGGTGCCATAATCCTACCCATCCCAAGGTTCATTATTAACATGCATGGAAGGGTTCCATTAGCCTACCGATCCAAGGTTCAACAATCAACAATAAATTCATTTATACAAGAAAAGGATGCATAGGCCTACCAATTCAAGATATACATTACATTGAAGAACCCTTCACATTCCATCATCAACATTCATAAGTGTCAAATTGAGAAATAGCCTTTCAATGATGACACAATTACATTCAAGACATGATCACATTACCTTTATTAGATTCACATTCATATACAAGACATCATGATAATACTTCAATTCTTCATACTTTGCCCTTCAAGGCCATGAATCACAAATCACCAACACAACAATAATTTACTACAATTTAGGCATGGATAATGATATAATTCAATAACCTAAAGCAATTTAGACAAACTCTATTCACATGCTTCCATAATCAACAAACCCACTTCATAAAAGCACAATTTAGGAATTGAGGAAATTCACGGGTTCTTAGAGTATTTTCATCATAAATCATCAATTAAACACTAATTCAATCATAATTTGTCATTAAAAGACCTTTGAAAATGTTTGAAGAAGGAACCCATGAGTTAGAGTAACATCCTAGGTTTTGAGAAACTTGAAAACCTTGAAATTTAATTTTGAATGGACTCTAGGGGTGAAAGCTACCCCTAGATGAAAGATCATCATACCTTAATGGAGTTTTCCTCTAGATTTTGGGGACAAATACCTTGGTTCTTCAAGCCCTAGCCTCCACTTCATCTTTTTCTTCAATGGAGGTTTTTAGAGAGAGAAATATTGAGAGGGATGAATTATTTTGGGTGTTTGGGAATAATGAAGTAAAATAGGTGTTAAAATACTTAAAACCATGTATATACATGAATTAAAACAATTAAAAATGACCTCATACAATAACTAATTAAAAATGAAATTACTACTAGGCTGCCCCGTCTAGGGACTACGACCACCTATACGGGTGTCTAGGGGACCACGGCTCGTGATGGTGCCCGTGGTCCCTTGTGAAATAGCTCCCTCAACTTTCCAAGGTTCCCAAGTGGTGAATGCAATCCCATGAGCCTTCCCACGGTCTGTGGTCTTCACCACGAGCCGTGAAGTGGATCATGAAGGAGAGCCTTTCTTGGGAAGCCTTGTGAGCACACTATCTTGCCAACCACGGGTGGCACCACGAATCGTGGTGGCCACCACGGGTCGTGAATACCCTCGTGGTCATGGTAGGCAGTGGCTAGATGGTGTTTTAAGCAGCATTGACCTCCACAATGCCAAGGCAAGACCACGAGACCTCCCACGATCCGTGGTCAAGACAACGAATCATGGTGAAGGTCGTGGTCCTAGGAAGTGGATAGGCCTCAATGCCTTGCTTCACACATGCCTAAGGGACCTTCACGATCCCCTTCACGGACCGTGGTCAAGACCACTGGTCGTGAAGGTGGTCGTGGTCTTTGGGCAGTGTTTGGCCAAGCTTAGGGTAGCCTTGGCCTTTTGCTTAGGCTTGCCCCTTTTGGCTTGGCACTAGACCTTGCAACATTCAACAAAACCTTAGAAGGTCTTCTAAACTACTTGGTATAGTACGTACTTGGACGTTTAACAACTAAACCCCTTAACACTTGACTTTAACCTACACGTTTAGGCTCTAGTTCAACCTACTAGTTTTCCGGGCCGTTACAATTATATTGTTGGATTGGCTTATATTTGATTGTTCTTGTGTTAAGCGAAATTGTTGGGTATAGTGGAAGTGTAAGGTGTTCAAGGGGCGAGTAATGGATAGCAAGGGTTGTTCGTGTGTCGTAATGGCGAGAAGTAGAGGTAGTGTATGTGATGAAATATGCTTAGGTGGATTTCACCTTGGGGGAGAGAGATTGGGTTTAGTGGTAAGGAAGTTCGAAGTAGTGTACTGTGTGACCATGGTTGAGTAATGTGACGAGGAAGTAAGGGTACAAAGTGAGCGGTTAGTTGGAATGCTTGTGGGTGTAATTGGGGATTCGTTAATGCGTTAGAACGGTTAGGCTATGATCAAGAACCTGGTAAGTAAGTTGATTGAGAGAGTGGAGAAGCGAGTGGTTTATTTCATGATCTTACTAGTCGGTTTCTTATGTTATGTGGTGGGTGTCGAGTTGACCGGTGATGCCTACCAGTACGTGTGTTTGTACTGATACTACTCTTGCTATGTCTTTTTGACATAGTCTGGATGTAGGTTGGTAATGTTTCATTAGGTGAAGACGAAGAAATTTTCCAGCAGCTTCTATTCTTCCTTCCGCATGGTGGGAGTTGTGTCTTTTATTATCTTGTCCAGTTGTACTCTTAGTAGCTCTTGTACTTGTTTAGACTAGATCCTTGGGAGTGTTAAATTACTTTACAAGTCTTAACTCGAATTGTTTTAAGGGTTTTAATTAAGAATTTCATATTTATATTTATTACCTTGTATTCAAATTTCCGCATGTTTTAACTCGTTGGGGTATGAGGATTTTCCTACTTAGATGATAGTATGTAGGTGTCCGCACGGCCCGGTGGGTTGGGTCGTGACATAAGGATATTTTTGTCTTCTTTTTCCTTGATTTAATGATAAATCTTATCTATATTTAAAATAAGGGCGGATCCACGTGAGAATCAATGGTGATCAAAGCACCATTGACTGTGACGTGGATTCTCTGATTTGTATAGACAATTAGTAAGTAATATTCTATAATTAACAAAAGGATCAAAGTATGAAAAAAAAATTTGAAGAAAATTATCAAAAATAAAGAGTTGATAATATATATTCAATGTATCAGTAATATTTTATTTTGGTCCTTAGTATATTATACGTGATTGAAATGGTCCATGGTCCATAGTATATAAAAACGATGTTCATTTTGTTCATTCATATGTTTCATTTGATTGAAATGATCTTTAATGTATAGCTAAATGTGTTCATTTTGGTCCTTTAACTTAAACCTAACATATTTATCAAAAAAATAGTGTCAAATTTAACTATGACCTTACGTGGCTAACAAAATTCACCATTATTGTCTTCTTTGTTAGCTCCAAAGAAAGAACTCCATAAAATCTAACACTATTATCTCTACTTTTTCTAACAAAATTTAATTTTCTATTGCTTACAATATTTTTGTGCTAAGCATATAATTATTTGAATCTTGAAGTAAATTTTGTTGGAGAAAGTTGAGAAAATGGTGTTAGATTTGATGGAGTTCGTTCTTTGGATTTAACAAATTAAGAAGACAACAATGGTAATTGGTAAATTTTGTGAGATTCATATAGTTAAATTTAACATTTTTTGGATAAATTTGTTAGTTTAGGGTAAAAAATTAAAATAAACCCCTTTTGTTATACGTTAAAGATCAATTCAATCAAGTTTATACTAAATTTTATTATACGTGATAACATTTGTATAAATTATATGTGGGTGAGATTAACGTTGATGATAAGACTAGTGACTGAGCTAAGAAAGTAATTAAGGTAGTGCTAATATTTTGTGAAGGACTAATGTAAGAGGTAACATATGATTAAGGAGAAGTCAAATGTGATATAATTGTATTGTTGTTTCCGTTGATTTTGTGATATTTTACGTGGATTTAATCTAGGTTGGTTTATGATGCCTACTGATCAATACGTGTGGTGTACTTATACAAATATACCTTTTGGTGGTGTAAGTAGGTTTGTTTTAGGTTGATTGAAGCGTGAGATGACAATTATTCATCAACTTCTACATACTTTGTCCTCAAGTAAGAGTTGGGTCGATCTCTTGTGTATTTTACTTATCATTTGTCCGTAATTTATTAAAAACTCTTGTACCGATCTAGACTAGGTCCTTGGAAGTTGTTAAAGATTTTGTAATGTTGAGTGATTTATACTTATTGTTGTGTTTTGTCAACCCACATTCAACTCTTTAAAGAAAATTTTAAATTTAATTAAGAATGTTTGGTAAGAATTTGCCTATCTATCTATCTTCTATACTACCTTAAAAGCATGAACTCCCAAACTTGAATGTTGAATTACTATAATACTCTCAATTAAAAATACTCAATTTATTTTATTTATTAGTTTAATTATTTGTATTATATTAAAAATAGATGTCTTTTCACATTAAAGGGTTGTGATTTTTTCAAAGAGTTGTGGCTTTTCCAAAAGGTTGCGACTTTTTTGATGGGTTGTGACATTTTCGATGAGTTGTGACTTTCCGAAGGGTTGTGATTTTTCCAAAGGGTTGTGATTTTTCCAAAGGGTTGTGACTTTTCCAAAGGGTTGTGTCTTTCTCAATGAGTTGTGACTTTTCCAAAAGGTTGTGACTTTTCCGATGAGCAGTGACTTTTTCGAAAGGTTGTAACTTTTCTGATAAGGCACAATTAACACATATTCATACTACTATTTGTTAGCTATAAATAGAGGAGTTTCCTCTCACTTTTAAACTACAATTTTTTAAAGTTTTGCACTCTTCTTCTTCTTAAAAAATCTCAAGGGTTATTTGCAACAGTTGATTAAGTTCAAAATTCAACGAAATTCGAGGTATCACATAAGAAAGAGTTGGTGAAAAAATTATAGCAAATCATTCAACAATTCACACTCGTAGTTTATCTTACGATTTTCATGAGTTAACAATGACGAAAAGTTGTGGGAAAGACAATATAATAAACAAATATGAAAAGAGTCACATGATTTGGGATGATATTTCTTCTTTATTTTTTATTTTTTATTCTCTTACCCTCACGAAGGAATTTCTTTCTAATTTTGGTAAAACAACGGGCATCAACATAGTCCATTGAATTATTAGTTTGGATATAAAATCCACTATTTCAAAAATAAATTTTAGCTTTTACTTATAATATCGTTTCAATCAAATGGAAAAATTATCTCTCTATATATGATAGTCTTACTCAAGTATTAATTGAGTAATAATATTTTGTAAAAGATAGATTGCGTATAAAGATAAAATATTGAAATATTTATGGTAATCCTTATTAGTGTCATGCACATACTACATTTCAAGTATGAATATTTAAGAGAAAAAATGTACTTAAATGGTGTCCATCCTTTATGTTCATAGCCTCATGAGGAAAGACTATTGGTGACATTTTTTGTATAGATATTTTTTTTTAAAATTGTTGGTTAAATTTGCTTACAAAATTGAGTGAAGTAAAAATACTACTAAAGAAATGTCACTTTCTCCCCACATTTAAACATTGAATGTATTTTGAAATGCTTCAATGATATCTGATCATTTTGATCTCAAAATACCATTAACTCTATAACAATTTGTATTAATTACTTAAAAAAACTTGTCTTATGTTCTTTCAATTATAATTATTTACCAAAAAGCTTTAATTTAGTAATATTTATTCTATTTTATAGCACTGTATACTATATATACAATACACACGTGCAATACACGTGCAACACACGTGTCGTGAAACTAGTCTAATTAAAAATAGAGCAGGTTTTCGTATGATCCCATAATTTAAATTGTGACAAAGTGTAGGTGGATTCTCCGATTTGTATAGACAATTCGTAATTACAATACTCAATAATTAATAAAAAAAAAATGAAAGTTTCGCAAGTTGTTTCAAAATAATTATTAAAAATAAAAAAATTAAGATAAAAGATTTGATAATATCCACCACCTTGTGAAATAGATCCTACTAAGCCAAATCCCAGAAAAAACAAAAAATTAATGAAGTAATTTTCCATTGTATGACTGTAATTAATTCACAACAGATTATCTATAACCAAAAGTCAAAGAAAATTAAAAGTGAACATCCCAAATAAAAAAATCAAAAGTTCCATTTTTTCGAACAACAAAAATTCCATGATTGATCGAGGTTTTCTATTATTTGATAACCAGAAATATCCAAATTGGAGATTTTTAATATTTAAAATAAATATAAATTACTTGAATTAATTCCTTAAGTACATTCAGTGGCGGATCCAAGATTTTTGCTCAGGGGTTTCAAAGTATAAAGAAAAATTTCAGGTAGTAATGCAAGTGCGCGATGAACGTAGTAGCCCCCTAGGCATGCTCTTTGTATAAATATCATAAATATTTCATTGGTTCATAAAAGTAAAGACTAAACTAATCAAAGATATCGAGGACAAAGCTACATTGATAAGAATTTTAGCAGATCGACTGTATTACATAAGTTAATTCCTAAAACGCGTGAAAATTAAATAATGAAAAAGGGAGTGAGACGGGAAAGAGAGATATTTACCTTATCATGCTAAATTTAACTTACTTCATTATACCATATTAAACATTTCTTTCAACTTTTATAATGCTCCATCGAGCATTCTTAAAATTTCTTGTGTTTTTGTACTTTTATTTTGTAATGTTTTACTTTAATTTTCACTTTTTAAAAATTTAAAATTAGTATCCATTCAATCGCATATTATTATGAAAATCGTCAAGATTCTCTAAAAGTGTGTAAGAATAGAGTTATTAATATTATAATGCATATTCAGAAGATAAATAAATAACATCGTCAATTTTTTTAGTTCATATAGTTCAATTTACTAGGTTAGTCATAATTTGTAAAACTGACAAATAACGAATAAATCAAATAAGTTTAATTTCATCCCTCTAAAATAGAATTAAAAATATAAAATAAATTTCATGAATTCTATAAATTAATATTTTTAAAAGGATGCTAACGATATTTAAGTTTCTTCATTAAATTACATCTAATTTACCTTTCTTTTAAAAAAAATTATATTTCTATCACAATTTCAAGTTAAATATAATTCATCATATTTAAAAGATATTTTCAAGTTAGTATATGAAAAAGAGTTACGTTGAAACAACATGAATAATAGATATAAAAATAATAAAAAATAAAAATAAAAGAATGTGTCTAATAAATTTAAATAAAAACAAATTAAAAAGAAGAATTGGAATAAAAGAAAAAAATAATGAAAGAGAAGAAGAAGGTCTAAGCCCAAAAGTTCTATTTCCCAAAGCATTAAAACAAATAGGGGGGAAATGTTGCCCAATGGATTTGAACCCATGACCTAGGAGCATATCTTGAACCACTTATCCACTGAGCTATGCCTATACTTTGTTTTCAAGGGATTCATTTTAATATATATACCCATAATATCATAATTTGACGTTATATATATAGTGTAATTTTTTAACGAGGGGTTCGGGTGAACCCCCTAGGGTCCACATAGGTCCGCCCCCGAGTACATCAATTAACGACACTTATTGAGTAGTGATCTGAATTCATTTCAATAGTCCATAAAATGAGTAAATAAAATCAATAGAAAATAAAAAGGAAAAAAAAACAATGAATGAAGGTAAAATAAAGTTAAATTGATTTAAATACAAGATAAAGAAAATAAGAATATTTTTTAAAAAAGTTTATTAAAAAATTATTTTTTAACAAAAAGTAAGAAAAATATTAATAAAAAAATATTTACACGCGTGGCAGGCGGAGTGTACAAACACAACCAACTTTGGTGGTTGAAGGTACCATTTCAGCATAAAAATATGAAAAAATGAGTTTGGAGGAGGGGGGGGGGAGGAGGATAGGACCCTAGTTAAGTTTAGGTGTATCTCTAAGATTTCGGTCATAGTCTAGGGGAGTACTTGTGCCATATCCCAACACTAAAGAGAAAATTACCCATTAGCTTTATACCATCAACATTCAATGTACTTGGCATGCGTAACCACACTATCTTGCTATGCCACTGCAACATTCCATGCAAATATTCCGTCAATAACATCTCCATCTTTAGAAGACAATGTAGTTGTCAAAACAATTGAAATTGTATTAAGCAGATGAACAAAAAAAATCCTAACAAATAAAAATGAAAAATAACATCGTTTTCAAGGTTTGACGCCTACTCTAACACTTAGATATATGTTGTTGTACAATATCCAGCTTATGCAATCTCTCGTAACGATTCAAAAACTCAAAAGCATCCTCATTTTCAGTACCATGAAACTATGAAGGTTTCAACTTTAAAAACATAGTCAACAACTCATGCTTAGTCTCGGTCCTAACAGAGCCTTGTATGAAATGGAAGAACACGTCAATACCTGAAACTTCATCCATTCTTGGAGCTGTGCTAGCAGCGGAATGAGTGTCTCGAGCCTAAGTAGCCGACATAGTAGGAGTGGCTCCAGTAACCACTATCCCACTCAGGATGGTTAACACTTGTGGAATAGCCTCAGAAGTCCAAAAAATGGATCAGAGGGGAAAAGAGTAATCCATAGGGGCCTGAAAAAAATAGCCCGCAATTTGGATTCCAGAAGTGCAAGAGTCATAATTGAGGTCACGAAGCAACCATTGAATTATGCCCTTTACTTAATAAAAAAAGAGCAAGTACAATATCAGTACACAAAATCCACATTGTACTGGTAAAATCATTGGCCAACTCTAGTTATACTAAATATGAACAAGTAACAACAACTTAGTGAAATAGATAACATAATTACAACAAGCCAATTTGGTTCACTCACGGAATCCACATACACAACAATTAATGGTAACAAGTGTGGTACCCCTGTCAATCGTTAGTAATTTTTATCAGCGTGGTACCCAAATCAATCATATAAATATCTCATACCAGTCAAGGTACCCAGGCTAATAAAAATATACCACGTGGTACCTGAGCCATCCAAAAGATATCATGAATCTGACGTGTTACTCAAATCAACTATTAATATGTATCATGCATGGTACGTGCGCCAACCAACAATCACACATTACAACGAATAAAAATCACACTTGACATACATTATATAGATAATATCGACGAAACTGTTAACATGCACATATAACATAAACTAAAAATAAATAATCATCACCTACCTCGAATCAAGCCAGAATGCTCTATCGAACCTGAACTTTCCCCTTGTTATGATGCCTAACTAGTTCTTGATCTAAAAATAATAAATATAACACATAATCATATCCAAATGACCTAGAAACACCTTAATTATATCATAACCCCAACCCCGGGACATTCTATGATTATTCCACCCAAATAAGGGTTTCCCACCATTAAATTAAATG